>PVJA010009517.1:0-60327 GCA_004027025.1 Myocastor coypus
AAAAAAAGAAATTATTTCTGATATGATTTCCTCTATGCTTTTCTGCAGTCATTTCTTTACTTCAGATGCTCTTATTTCACAGATTTCAGGTGTGTGATTTCCAATTTCTTCTACGCTATTGTCTCCTGTATTTGTTCTGGATGGGCTTGGGGCCTGAGAGTGAATTTTTCTCCTTCTCTTTGTCATTTTGTGTAGCCCTGCCTTCTGACGTTTGGTTTAGAGCTTTGGTAGAGTTCTTACCTTAACACCAGATCCACATTTATGAAGTTCAAAGTTGTCCAGGTGATTTTGGCTTGGGTGTGGCTACTGAGCTCCACTTCTTCCTGGTGCAGCCCTTGGAGGCAAACCTGCTGTGCCACTCTGGCAAGATGTTCTGCTCCTGGATCAGCTGGGTGGGTCTTGTCTCTAGTCTCTATGCAGGAAGTTCTGCAGCAGTTTTCCACACTGGACATGCCGGACATGGTTGTTGGGTCATATGAGTTTCCAGCAGGCCCAGGTCGTCTCCCTCCTGTGCCTGGCCTGATTGCTGGGTCCCGTGAGTTTCCAGCAGGCCCAGGGAAGTCTCACTCATGTGCCCGGACTGATTTCTGCATCCAGTGAGTTTCCAGAGAGCCCAGATCAGTCTCATGTACCCGGCCTGATTTCTGGGTCCAGTGAGTTTCTAGCAGGCCCAGGGAGATCTCACATACACCTGCAGCAACTTCTTTGTCTATAAATAGTTTGTGAGGTTGCCTGCTTCTTGACACATGGGCCAAAGTTAGGCATTCGTGCCTTATAGATAGTGTGCTTTCATTTGCAGTTCCTCCCTCCCCTATATTTCTATCCAGTGTGCTTTCATTTTCCTTTATGCCTCCTTACCATCAGTCACTTTATAGTATGCCTTCACCAGGAGCATCTAAGAGCTCACCCACTTATAATTAGAAAGTCGTGCGATATAGTACCTTCAGTCTCCATTTATAATCCAGATCTTTCTAACCCTTGAACTCTGCAATAGGTTATACTTCCATGCTCTCAGGATGCTAGATATTTGAGATTACTCCAAGTGGTCTCTTGCCTTCTTTCCTGTGTCTTTGTTATAGCTGTCATTGTAGGTTGTCCCAGTCACACATATAATTGCTTCATTGCTGGTAACTGGCTTAATGTTGTCGCAGACCTTATTGGCTCCTCTTATCTCAGATTTACATATAGCATCCTAGAGCTTTCTTTAGGGCATTCATCATGTTTCCTCCAAATGATCTGGTGACAGTGTACAGTGATTCAAGTTTTCATCAGCCAGCAGATGATATGGTCTTTCTTCTTTACTGCCACAAGCCAAAAGAAAAAAGGAAATTGAAAAGTTTTTGTTACTGCACTTCAAGGAAGTTTTGTCTACCCTGGAGTCAGGGAGAGAACTTTCTCAGGTCTCAAAGGCACTGATGATGGAAGTCACTGTTAGGGGCAGCGCTGTCCCCGTGTGACACCTGAAGGAAGGCACATCATCCTTCTTGCCAATCTGGAAACCTTCTGCAGCCTGCTTCCTTTCCTGTCTCTATCTTACTCTAGGAAAAAGTAAAGTCTTCTATAACATTATTTGTTACTATTGCATACTAAGATGTAAGATTTGGTTCCAGTTTCTGAAGACACCTATTATTTTCCTTTGAAAATAGTATTTGCCACTAGCTGCAAGTGAATGACCCTAAAAGGTTTTATGGGCCTGATAGCTGTTTTAAAAGGGGAATTTCTTACACTTTGAAGTGGAATTATAAATGGTGTGAGGCTCAGAACCTGGCCCCACAAGACTGTAACAGCCATTAAAAGGCAGTTGTAGAATACCAATAGGCCTAACCTATCTCCTGTGTACATAGTAAATTCTAAATGTCATATTTGAATGTTTACAATCTGATGGACAAGTGATACTCAGTAAGAAGGCTGCCCTTGCTACAAGCACATGTTAGTCCCCTTCACTTTTTTTTTTAAAGCTCATTGATATATTCTCTGGTGCTTTCAACTTACAACTTTTATTTGCAAGTAGATGCTTTCTTGGTAAGGGATTCCTGAAAAAAGCTTCTTCTGAGAGCAATGAAAATTAGGAGTCACCAGCTTAAGGCCTATAGCATTTATTTATTTATTTATTTATTTATTTATTTATTTATTTATCTAGTTGGTTATTAGCTCTTGATCTCCTCCAGCAGTTTTGTGGGGTTTTTTGGTTTGTTTTGTTTTTTAAATTTAGTACAGGTCCTATAGGGTCTCACCATACAGATTGGACTCATGGTGATCCTCCTGTTTTCAGCCTCCCAAGCACTGGGATTACAGACACATGCCTCCAGTTGTTTGTTTGTTTGTTTGTTTGTTTGTTTTCAGTACTGGAGATTTAATTCAGAACCTTGTACTTGCCAGGCAGACACGTAAGCCACTGAACTATATCCCCCAGCCCTGTGTTTAGACTTTTGCTCTGCCTCATACAGTCATACCTTGATTGCTTCAATATTCATAATTAATATTATACACATCTTGTTATGAATTTTATTCTGATACTCTGTTTGGTGCCTGATGCACAAGCTAGAACTTGACAATGTTGGTTGCCCTGTCACACTTTTCCAGAAGAAAGAGTTCATTTGTCATTCATCACCACTTTCTGAACCAGTTAACAGAGAAGATAAAGGTACCACTGAATTGCTGGCCATATTTGCTAAGAGTTCTGATTATTCCAATTGGCTTCATAAGAAATGGGTACCCAATGATAGCCACGGTCTCTTCTTGTACTGGATAGGAGTGAGGCACCTCACTAGACTGAATACCATAGGATTCAGTTCCTCTAGAGACACTTAAGATGTCGTACACTCACCATCATTTTTCTGCCATAAGGTGTACGATAGCCTAAGTATCAGAGCCCCTCATTTCTATTTACCATGTTCCACTAACTTGGGCAGAGACAGCAAGGCAGGCTGGAACTTTTTCCTATCTTGAAAGTCTGCATCCTCTCTATAAAGTTCAACCCAACTTCAAGCAAAGAATGGACTTTCAACTCCACTCCAAGTGAGTTATTCTGTATTTAGATCCTCTTCACAGCAGCTGTGGGTTCCAGGTTGCTAAATAGAGGGAGGTTAGGAACAAGTGTTACACATTCAGGGACAGCTTGTATGAGTCTGGTGACTTTGGTGGCCATTCTCCATTTATATGTGCATGAAAATAGCCACACATTCAAAAAACTCATCTAATAAGCAAACCCAGACATCAGACAAGGGAAGCTAAGAAACAAGGGAAGGAAATGATTGGCTGAACCATCCCAGTGAAATGTCTCTTCTCCAATTTGGGTTACCTGCCCCTTTCAGTTACTAATCAACAAGCACCCTAGAAGTCCACTGTGGACTAAACCCCAGTAAGTCATCATTTTTCAGTTCTTCCAGATTGATTGTCCTTATGAAAGTTGTTTTGATATAAATACATAAATTTGTGACTGTAGTATTTTCTGCAGCATTATAAAGATCTGCCTTTGTAAGAATTTGGTAGTGGAAGTGTACTGGTTAGTGTAGACTCTGGTGTCCCACAGAGCTCTTGAACTCCTTTATCTTGCATCAGTGAAACTTTATGATTATTGAACAACCATCTCCCATTTTCATCTGCTCCCAGCCTTTGCTACAGACATTCTGCTCTCTGCTTGCTTGAATCTGTGTCTTTTAGGCACTTTATATAAGTGGAATCATGCAATGTTTATCACACTGTACCTGGCTTATCACTTAGCATGATGTCTTCCACCTTCACCTAGGTGGTTGCATATTTCAGGATTTCATTTTCAAGATTGACTAATATTCCATTGTATGTTTCACATATTCTTTATTATTCATCAGTAGACATTAGGGTGATTTCTATACCTTGGCTATAAGGAGTGGTGCTGATAAAGCATGAGAGTACAACTCTTCAAAATCATGACTGCAATTATTTTGGATAAGTACTTAGAGCTGGAAAATATGAAATATATTATAGTAATTTTTATTTTTTAAATGTATCTGGTGCAAGACCTCATTATACAGCTTCAGCTCCTAGTGATCCTCCTGTTTCAGCTTCCCCAGCGCTGGGATTACAGGAGCACACCACCTCACCGTACTCAGTTGCTGGCTCAGCATGCCCATATGTGGGGGAAGGGCAGCATGTGGTGCTGGGGGTTCAACCCTGGTCCCTGCACTTTCCTAAGCAGGCACTTAGTTCACTGAGCTATTTCACCCATAGTTTTTAGTTTTTAAAAGAATTTCCATATGAAAGTACAAAAGGGGCTGCTGCACTTTACAGTCCATTCACAATGTACAAGAAGAGTTCTAATTTCTGCACATCCTCTCCAACAGTAATTGTTTTCTAGTTTTTATCTTATTTTGTTTTTCATGCAAACGTTCTAATAAGAGCCAGTGGGAGCTCATGCTTTTGAAATAATACAGTTTCTTGAAATGAGGTGCTAAGCTTCCAAATGAATGGAGGAAGGGAGAGGGGGGTGAGGGAGGGGCAGGGAGAGAGGTGTTAGGGGAAGAATTTTCTTTATGCATTTTCTAGGAGAGGTTTGTTTTTTGGTTTTGGTGCTGAGGAAGGAACCCAGGGCTTCTAGCTTGCGTTCTGCCACTGAGCCAAATCCCCAGCTCCTACCTATTTTCTAATTAGGATATTTAGTATTTTTGCTAATTTGTAGGAGTTTCTAACATATTTTGGATATTAAAGCTTTATCACGTGTGTTAGCTAGCTTTGAGTTACTATCACAAAATACTTGAGATAACTGAATAAAGGAAATCTTTATTTTGGCCCGTGGCTTCCGTTGTTGCTCACTTGACTGTGCTGCTGGGGCTGGCGCAGTGCCTTGTGGCAGAAGCACTTAATGGGAAACCTGCTTACCCCATGGCAGCCGCAGTGCAAAGCAGGAAGAAAGGACAATGCCTCCCGGAAGGCCGCACCCCCGTGCCCTCCCCTCCTCCCTCTGGGCCCCAGCTTTTACAGGCTTGCCGCCTTGCAGTAATACTACACACTGATGGCCGCCCTGTCAAGACATGGACCTTTGGGAGCTTACGATCTAAACTATAGCAGTGGGTGTATATGGGCTGCAAGTATTTTTTCCAAGTTAGTGGTCCCCTTTCCATCCTGTTCGTTTCTTTTACAGAAGCTTTCTAGTGTGATTTCTGCTTTTGCTGCTATGCTTTTGGTGTCCTATGCTAGACCAGTGTAAAAAAGCTATCTGGTATGATTT
The DNA here is from genome assembly GCA_004027025.1 of Myocastor coypus. NCBI lineage: Eukaryota > Metazoa > Chordata > Mammalia > Rodentia > Myocastoridae > Myocastor > Myocastor coypus. The sequence continues at coordinate 5,207 of PVJA010009517.1, forward strand.
CTGCTAACTTTATAATTTCCAGTCTTACATTTAAACTTTTAATCCATTTTGAGTTTATTTACTACGTGGTATAAAGTAAAGGTCTAATTTCATTCATTTGTATGTGACTATCCAGTTTTCCGAGTACCAGAGATGAGGTCTATAATTATGGTTCTTAAAGCACTCTCTGAATCTTGGAAAGGTTCCCTCCAGATGTGTTGCAATTAAGCAATTTGTTTGGAGTAAAATGGTCACAGTCTGCTCTCTATTTCCTGTGTGATGCCGAAGTTGTATTGGGCATCATGACTTGGACCTGAGAATAATGAGAACCAGCAATTGTGGCCTGTTAGTAAGGAGCATATTCCCACATTGCCAAAATTGGAGCCCCATCCCCTTTTATGGAAGTGCCTTTACAGAGTCCCTCAATAACTTCAAATCTGTTGAACTCTGTTTGCAAAAGCACTGTTTTGAGAGAATTGACACAGTTAAATGTTTATTAAGTGTTTATGAATGTATTAGTCACTGTGCAAACAGAGAAGCAGGTGGGCATTGCACTCCCACCTGTTCAAGTCCTGAAGGAAAGCCACCTGGAAAGCGTCACACAAGTAATTGGGCCTTCGACCTTCAAAACTTCACTTTCCTTTAATTCAACAATGAGAATTTGACATCTGAAATATCATCAACAGGTGACCTTTGCTATTAAGAGTCAGTTTTATGTGAATTGTGTGCTGTAAACTTGCAGTTCACATAAGTGAGATGGAAAGATGATGCAAACAAGATCAAAAGAACTAGCAGCTTGTAAGAGGCGGCTGAGCAAATAAGGGTTTTTAATTTTTCTTGTACTAAGGAACTTTGCTTGCTTGCTTGCGTGCTTTTGATATACAGTCTCACTACAAAGCTCTGACTCATAGTGATCCTCCTGTCTTCAGCCTCCCTTTTTTTTTTTTTTTTTTTTTTTTTTTTTTTTTTTTTTTTTTTTTTTTTTTTTTAAGATAGGCCCTTGGTGTACAGTTCAGGCTGGTCTTGAACTCATGACAATCCTGCTTCATCAGCCTCCCAAGTGCTGGGATCGCAGGTGTGTACCACCACACCTGGCAACTTTTTCATTTTAAACACATACTAGGAATTTAAAAGGCTTGAGCATAGTAGCCAGAATTCCTATTGTTGGAATGAATTACCCACTACCCTCAACTTAAAGAGAAGTTTAATTCAGCTCACAGTTCAGGGACTTCAGTACATGGCCAGTGGACTCCAGGGCAGAAATAGCACAGTAGAAAGGCATGGCAGAGGACAGCTGCTCAACCCTTTGCAGCTACAGAGCACAGAAAAAGGAGAGGCCTAGGGGACAAGAATACACTTTTCAGGGTCACATGTTCAGCAACTGCTTCTGGCACACCATGGTTCCTCACAGCGCATTCAGCTATGAACACATCAGGAGATGAATCCATTGATGAGTATAATGCTCCCATGACCCAGCTGCCTATGGAAAGACCCACCTTTCAGTTCATGAGACTCTGAGGAAACATTTCTAAAAAATGGCAATCTTAAGAAACCATCTAAGGAAGAGAGGACCATTAGTACTATTTCAAATTTTTTGTTCACCACGCTATCATTCTGTGAGCCAGTTCCTTACACCTGCCTGTGCTACGAAGCACAGGAACACCTTTAAATCCTTCACTTCAGACCTAGTGTTGCTTTTACAGCTGTCAGTCAACTGGTTGGGTGAACCCAATTCACAATGTAGTGAAGAGCTTCACACATTCCCTGTCTTGGAAAACTGGCAATCCATTCACACCTCTGTGATCCAGCAGTTTGGAATGGTCTCACTGGGTGGTATAGGCTGCCAAATGGGATGATTATGAATGTAGCACTGATAGCACCGGCCACCCAATGGGACAGTTGTGCACATATAGCCCATTCTGAGCATGATAAAGTCACTGCCCACATTAATCGTATCTACAAAATACTGTCACAGCAGCAGCTGTACTAGTGATTCCTTAGATACCCACACACCATGCTAACCATCAGTTAAGTTCTATTAGTCCCAGTCTTGCTGATGATGAAATAAGAGGCTAACGCAGGTGATGTTCCTTGCTCAGTGTGGTGCTGTTACGGTACAGACTGGCCAGGCCGCCTCACTCCACCTCACTCCAGAACCTAGCACGCATCTACAGTGCTATGCTGCCTGCCACCGACCTGGAGAGCCCTGGTACTCGGGTTCCTGCTGGGACTGGGATGGTGGTCTCCACTGTGGGTCAGTGGTCTCCCAGCCGTGCAGTACACCAGAGTGCTCCTGTTGTGCTTTTGGGTGCCCATAAGGGTCAGAAAAGCTGCCTTGGGAAAGAACTCGCTTTCTCCCTTCCCTCCCCCGTTGCTTCTCCTTTGAGCTTTTCTCTCCACATTATATCTCTTCCCCACTTGCTTGCCTTATTTTTTCTGTTTCTCTCACTTTTCCTCTGTATGCTTATTAAAAATAATTGCTTCTAGAAATAAAAATTTAAAAAGGAAGAGAGAAAAATGGAGAAGTTAATAAATGAAACTTAATTGTACCGATATCTGTTGTAAAAATTGTGGTTTGATCCCCCAAAGCAAGAAGGTATAGAAGACAGCAAAGGAAAAGAGGGAGGTGGAAAACGGGAGCAGAGGAAGAGAGAAGTGTCTTCCTGCTTTTGTTTTCTGTATCCAGGTGATGCCAACAAACTGCCCAGTTTATGAGTCAAGTGTCACAAAATACTGATGTCAAAGACCAGTGGGTGGTGAGAGGTCACAGGGGTAGCTGCTGTGTGGAGTGGAAGGGAAAGTATAAAATGGGTGGGGGCAGGGAGGCTTGCAACCCAGAGCATTGATTCTCCCTCTGGGCAACGCTGACATGAAGCTTTTGTACAGCATTTTATGTTCTTTACCGTATATCTTTTATATCCCAACTGAAAAAGTGACATAGTAGTACTACATGCATACACAGGTCTGAAATCTGTCCCTGTCTCCTGAGATTCTGCTTAGTTTGGCCTCTACTGTGGCCCCAGTTGTGACCTCTGTATTGATTTGCGAAGTCCGCCAGCTCATGCCAGAGCCGTGCCAAGGCCAGGGCCCACTGCTGTAGCAGGACACAGATCTGCTGTTCTCAGCTAGGCTTTCAGCTAGGTGCCTGGAAATATCTGTGAACCAGCATCCAGTCCAACCTTCTGAATTTTAGCCACTCATTAAGAATTGGCCAAGCCTTACACAAGCTAAACGCTCAGCAGCTGACTGAATTCTTTAGTCCTATGTATCTGACATTTTAAAAAGAAATCTCACCAAACCAGAAGCACTTGTTTCCAGGACAAAATTGGAGACCTCTTGTCTCTTTTACAGATCTTACATTAAAAGTTATCCTAAAGTCACTATGACAACTTGGCAAGGAGATTGGATAGTACCTCTGCAATTCAGAAAGCTCAAAAACCTCTGAAAAGTATAACTTTTTAGTAAGGTTTCACCAAAACATTTTTAGCAAAAAACTCCCTAAACTTTCATAAAGCCATTGAGAGGTTGGACTTTTTACTTTGTGCAGATAGTCATATTTGCTCCAGAAATATGAATGCATTTGATTATAGATTGTTGCTTTATGCCCTTTTATGAATGTGACATGATATTCCAAAATCTGATACATTTAATTGTGAAAGCAATCCGGTCTGGTGTTGCTAGTAAAAGCCTGGGACTGTAGTCTGTTTATATTATTCCATTCCCTGAGGACCTACCCTGATCTGTGGCAGTAGCCTCACCCCAGGGATTACTCGATTCTCCACCATCTCTCAGTTTGAATTACGCTGACAGGTGATGACATTCTTCTCAGTAGGAACCAGCTCAGCCCTGCCCACCATTGCACTGCTCAGCACTGAGCCTGGAACATCGAGGCTGCAATAAATACCCATTGAAGGAATACCAGAGTGGATTGTGTATGGACTCCTCTGGCTGCCTTTTTCTTGTTATCTCCCTAAATCCTAGTAGCATCATGCTTTGGAGACACGTGTTTAACTACATCTCCAATGTTTTAAAGAATTGTGCTACCAAGGGAAATCAGTTACATGAAGACATGGCTTTCAAGAATGCTTGGTTCTAGGGTAATAATATTTTAATTTTAATACTGCATGTGGCTAGAGGCTTCCATTTTGAACAGGGACAACATAGACCTAAATCTAGGGCACAATAAGCCGGGCGTGGTGGCGCATGCCTGTAATCCCAGCACTCGGGGGGGGCTGAGGCAGGAGGATTGGTGCGAGTTTGAGACCAGCCTGGGCTACAAAAGTGAGCTCAAGGCCAGCCTCAACTGCATAGTGAGACCCTGTCTCAAAAAGACAATAAATAAATAAATAAATAAATAAATCTAGGGCACAGGTTTATTTCCTTCTCACATAAATAGCTGAGGCATTCTAATACTACCCAGAGAAGATTGCTAATCTCAACCTTAAAATAAGGGATGAGGTAATAACTCCAGGCAGAGAGAAAACAGGTGAAGCAAAACAAACACTGAAACCCACGAAATACTAAAGAAACTGGCACCTTCAGAGAACCGCGTTTGAGTCTGTGTGGCAGGCTGTTCATATCTGCTTGGATGAGGAGTAATAAACGGTAATGAAAATGAATTTTCAGGGAAAACAAGCTCCTATGAATCTTGTAAGCCATAATGCAAAGCTTAGATTTTGCCCTTAGATGTATGTGTCAAAGTGTGCAATAAATGGCCAATATGAAAATCCACTTGGGGATTAAGCCTGTCTTGATGGGGAATACCCATCAGGGTGGTGAAGGCACTCCTGTAACCCCAGGGTTGACTAAGAATGTTAACAAGTGGTCACCTCTGGCACTTGGCGTCTCCAGGCATTGCCACCTCCAAAGCCTCTTTTTGCACATTTCCAGTGTAGTATGGCATGTAATGTCCTCCTGAAATCAAACTGAGAAGAAATTTATACTATGTAGAACCTAGGGTAAGCACCACTTTTCATCCTGGCAGACAACTGTGTGCAACTGACAGATGTGTATATTAAAGACAAGGGAGTGGCAGTTGCAGTCCTAAAGATAACTGGAGATAAAGGTTTTAAATTTAGCTGAGGGGTCATAGACCTTCATCCTGGATTATTCAAAGGTTAACAAACTAGAAATTCATAAAGAAAATAAAATGTGTGTCTTGTTATTTTGTTTTCAATGCATATGTTGAGCTATTTGGAAGTGAAATCCTTGTGCCATGCATTTTTCCTGTGGTAAAATTTAAAACTAATTCAAAACACTGATTGTCATGGATCTCAGTCATTCTAAAATAAACTGAAATAAGAATATAACTTTTCATTTAGAAAAAGAATTGCTAGCTGGGCATGGTGGCGCATGCCTCTAATCCCAGCACTTGGGAGGCTGAGGCAAGAGGATCAGTGCGAGTTCGAGACCAGCCTGGGCTACCAAACTGAGCTGAAGGCCAGCCTGAACTGCATAATAAGACCCTGTCTCAAAAAGACAAAAGAAAAAAAAAATTGCTTTGAAAAGTAAAATGACTCCACAAAGATTGTCATATTTTGTATTTTTTTTTTCATTATTAAATCAGAAAGTACTAGTATGTTGTTAGAAGTTTTCCTTGGTTTCATCTTCTTCTCTTATTATACTTTGATTTGGAGTTTTATCAATAAAACAGTTGTAAGTTTGGCTTGCAAGAATTGTATGATTTGTAGTCTTAGGTGCATGGTAACCTGGACCATCTGACACTCCTATTAGTGATTTCTAGGAGAACCAAAGTGAGAGCCAAAATGAAAATAAATCTGCCCCCTTATTAAATTTGTGCTCTTGACTCCCACATTTGTTACTACTGTAACAACTGGGGTTAAACTGTCAGTTTGACAACTTGTAAAGCTCTTTATCATAGAAAGCAAGAAAAATCAATGCCAAATTACCTTAGGAATATTATTGACGACCTAAATGTCATTTTCTGTTTTTATTACTTTTCATTGTATTTAGCTTGTAATTCAAACTGCTCTCTAATTAATTTAGTTTGGCTCAGTTGAAAATAGAAAAAGCTAACTATCTAATAGGTGACACATGTCACAGAGAAACCTTACAACATTCCCATTTCCCTAAGATCAATCAGCCATGAAATAACTTACCAAACTTTTGTTTTTCTTGCAAATTCTTAAGAAATACAATAAAATTAAATTTGTGTAGTCCAAAGAAAAAGGAAGAAACACGAATGAGCAAAAGTGGCCCAAAAGCCCAGCTTTATCTAGCTATAATCTCTCTCTTAGTTGTTAAAATATCCCGAAGCAGTCGATCATGTTGCGTTTTAATTTCAAAGCCGTGTGTTGCATTAGCAGCGTGCACATGTTCCTGATTTGAACTACGAGCTTCCCGGCTGTTAACCAGAACTCTCCACTGGCACAGACAAGGTCTTCAGAAGGTCAAAGGCCTAGAGCCTACATCTTGGTTAGATCTTACCTTGTGGAAACCAGAAGCCTAGGTCAGGGCTGCGTTGCCTGTGACAGACCCTCATTAGATTAGGCCCACATCTATCAACTACACAGAGAGTACATTTAACCTTTCAACTCCAGAATTTTGATGTGTCTTTAGCTTAAAATAAAAGGGTGAATGTTATTCTGCCACAGTCTTGGTCAAGTAATAGTCTAATGTAACAAAAGCTTTTCTGATTTCATCTTCTACCAGTTTTATGTAGGGACAATATATAAGATATACCTTCAGAAACATTTTACCTGTTTACTAAAATATTAAGTATGATATATTGCTGTATGTAAAAAAAAAAGTACTTTATAATTTTATCTGCCATTCATTTTCATAGAAGTTTAACATATTTTCCTTTGGTCTCTACCTAGATTTGTTTCTTTTTTTTTTCAATTATATTTAATAGATTAGAACTTTCCTGTCAATTGATTAGTAGATTCATATGTGGAAGGAGTAATGAACTGCTTCTAAGAATCTGATTAACTTTTATTCCCCAAGGATTTAGCCTAACTATACCTTGAAACATGATTTTAGCTTTTCAAAATGCACTGCATAACTCTCCAGGAAGTAACCATTAGAGTTCTACAAGACAGATTGGAAAATACAGTTGTAAAAGAGGTTTCTTAGTTCTGTTGTTTCATATTCTTCTGGGGAGTGTTTGACCTAGCTTTTGACTGCAGTCAGAAGTCTAGAGACTCTGTGCAGTTTTTAAAGCAAAGTACCAAAATAAATTGAGACTAGACAAATGGATATTCAAAATAGATGTGAAAATATGTTGAAGAATACAAAATGTAATCAGTTATATTGAAAAGGGGACAAACTCAAATGTCATCAACTCTATAATGCACAACAGAACCTCAACAGAAATAGAGCAATTAGCCGAGCCAGGCGTGGTAGCGATGCCTGTAATCCCAGCACTGGGGAGGCTGAGGCAGGAGGATCGGTGTGAGTTCGAGACCAGCCTCAGCTACAAAAGTGAGCTCAAGGCCAGCCTGAACTACATAGCAAAACCCTGTCTCAAAAAAAGACAAAAAACAAAAAAGAAGAAACATGATATAACGATCTTCTACATACAATAAATTATTTATTTATTTATTTTATTGTTTCTTTTTGGTTTTGAAACAGAGCCTTGCTACTCAGTTCAGAATGGTCTTGAACTCACTATGACCCCAGGTTGGCCTTGAACAGTCTTACTTCACAGAATTAGGACCTGCTAGGGACACTTGTGTCACCCTGGCTCTTTGTGCAAAAAAATCTCAGGGCAACAGCAGTAATGACAAGATCAAGTCGTGGGCAGTGCTTTGAACCCAGGAGTGGACTCAGACTTCCTGCTCTTTCATTTGCTTTCTGGTTCCTCACTGTCTGTCTGCAGTAAAGGTAGGGAACAGTCCTCACCCTCTGGAAACTTTCTGCTTTCTAAGTTCCGCAGCAGTGTCCTTATCCTATACCACTACAAGGCCATACATAACGAAAAACTACTTCATAATTATACACTTGCTTTAACCTTCAATATAACGTTATTCTTTAAGTTAAAGAGACTGATTTTTCTGTCATTACATTGTCTCTGAAGTATGCTTGTTAAGTAACTGATTTTATGTGACATTTATAGGATCCTGGGTTCGAAAGGAGAAAAGGCAACAAAGATGCCTTGGCAGGATTCTTTCTCTGAGCAAAAGAACAATAATAGGAGATCATTTTAATTACATAAAAGGTGATTGCTGATCACCCAACATACTCTTCTCATAATCTTCTCTTTTTTGCTTTGTTTAAATGAAATCTAAATCATAAAGCCATTTTAAAACTTTCTAAAACATGGAGGTTACTTTGAAAATTCACTTTCATTTGGACATGATTTTTTTTTTTTTTTTTAGAATTTTTTTATTTCTTTATTTCTTTATTTATTTATTTTCTTGTTTCAGAACCTTTGTTTGTTTATTCACTCATTTTTATGGCCGGCTCAGCACACCCTGAGGGCAGGGCTGGCACAGCATGTGGTGCCTGGGATCAAACCGAGGTCCCTGAAGCCGCCCAAACTTTCCCAAGCAGACGCTTTAGACCACTGAGCCATCCCGCCAGGCCCCTGGACATGATTTTTTTATTAGAGTACAAAATAGCATTAAAACAGAAAAATTACAAATGACATAATTTAACTAAACAAAATAATATGAATTCCATAGTATTTGTTTAATGCATAGTGTCACCTTGAAATTAGTTGTTCATATTACCAGATATATGCATGCAAAATTAAAAGAAAAAGAAAAATATAAGAAATTAAGAGGAGAAAAAGGACAAAGAATTGAGAAAGGGAGAGGAAAAAAAAGTAAGCATTAACTTCTGCACTTCATAGGCCAGCAGAAATTCACAGTGGAATTGTCCAGCATCACCCCCCACCTCCCGCTTACATATCTAAATAGGTCTCTTTCCCCCACTCTGTTGTCCTTCTCCTCAACTCAGCAATTCCTTCCTTGTGAACAGGTTCATTCCCTTTTTCCAGTGTGTATTGTATCCTTCAGATTTTTCTTTTTCAGGTTCTTAGTAAGGAGACAATACGATATTTGGAAGTGATTTTTAAATTTTCTGTTATATTTGTAAACAAATTTCAAAAATTGCTACATTTAGTGATATTTATATTTTTGTCTCAATATTTTAGATGTCATGCTTTTCATCTTGAGGTTATATTGTTTTAAAAATTACTGTTTTTGCAGTGTTTTAATTTACCAAGTACGTGTTTACTAGGTCCATCAATAGCATTTACTGAGCCCTAAGTGTGAATAAAATAAAATCAGTGTCACCACTTGTCCATGTTTAGTGAAAGTATAAAAGGAAATATATGTGTGTTTTTACTTTTTAAATTTTCTTGGGTTCTAAGTAGATCCCTGCACCTTTAAAATTTAGCAAATTCAGTTTATCAGTCGAGCCACCTTATGTTGGATGCCCACTTTGGAGCCACCACTCATTGACTGTTAGATCTGAAAGCAGTGAGCGGTTCCCCAATCTCTGCCTTCTCCTGTTTTTGCAAAGTCTGTTTTATGTTTGAAGGTTGTTAGCTTTCTATCAGGAAAGACCATCCATAATCAGCCATTCAGACATCTAAGTCAGCATTCAGAAAATGTTTCATGAGCAACTGTTGTATACCAGGTGCAATTCATGACCGTGAGGCCATAGCTCAAGATTATTTACCTACTTATTCATTTATTTTGTAGCACTGGGGATTGAACCCAGGGACCTAGCCACACCCTTGCCCTTTATTATTTTTTTACTTTGAGACAGCACCTAATCATTAAATATCCCATAGGGGACTCCCAACTTGCTGGCCTTCTGTCTCATCCTCCCTCATGTAAGTGTCTCTATAGCCAGCTCTCCAAGCTTTCGAAAGTGACTAACAGATGTTGCTGATGCCCCAGTTGTTGACAGAGGGGAGCTGACAATGGAATTAGAATTCTTGGAAGTGTTCTTAAGTTTTCTTCTGTTTGAACTTGCAGGGTTTTAGAATGTGGGGAGAATGAAGTGACCCACACTTCATAAGAACTTAATCTTAAATACCAAGTACCACATCACCACAAGCCTCACATGGAAAAAGTAGAAGACCAGTAATGCCTTTTTGTATAAATTTTCAGGGTTGTTGGGCTTGGTAACAACTGATTATCCCCTGCCTCTTATTTATCACTTTTGGAAAATTCTGAACAGATCCACCTCCAGAGATGTCCCAGATAGGAGGAGTCAGGGAGGGAGAGACACAGGAAAGGCACAAGGCTGAGAGACCCCACCCACAAGGGAGGCAGCCCAGTAAAGTGCAGCCTGTGTCTCTGGTGATATTTTGTGGACCCTACAACTCTTTCTTCATGGTTGCTTTCTTTTTCCCCCTCTGCTGCCAACTTTGCCTTTAAAATATTTTAATACAGCTCCTTTCCCTTTCTGATTCTCTGCACTGTTTTATTCCTTTTCTGAAACCAGAGAAACTGAATCTATGAGACTTGATTATAAAGTGTTTCTTAGAATTAATCAGTAACATGTTGAGCCAGTAATGTAGCTCAACAGCACACAGCCTGCCTGGCAAGCGTGAGGCCCTAAGTTTGCTTCCTGGCACCAACACACACACACACACACACACACACACACACACCACTCACACATCTTTGGGGTTCTCAAGTTTGATTTGTATGTATTCGTCTTGAATTATAGTACACACTGTAGCAGGCAATGCTGTGGTTGTTTGAATGAAGGTTTCAAGGGTAGGAAGGGAGGACGCTGTGTTTTCAATTGTAGTGACTCACTGTAGATGATGTACACTAATTTCAGAGGTTTATAAAAGTAATAAAAATATAAAATGCTGAAATAATATTCTTTTTCTACATTGCAGTAAAGATATGAAAAAAATTTAAAAGAATTTGCACTTTAGAAATTTAGGTAAAAGTCATGAAGCTGTAATTAAAAGCAGAGTTGTGGGGGCCAAATAAAGTTAGGGAAAGATAATTAAATTTTACAGTTTTTCTTGTTTTTATCTTATATTCACTTGTACAAAACCAGTAAAGCACAGTGTATGTCATCACATTAAAAGAAAATTCCGTATTTAAAGTTGACATGTCTACTAAGTATGCCACCACTGTCTGCATCAGAATCCTTCTGAACACAGGCTTTCAAAGAAACTGCTCCTTAAAACTAGCAGTCCCCAAATAATGGGTGAATTTATTGCCTGATTTTTAGATACATCTGCAGCCTTATTCTTCTTTTACTTACTTTCTGGTCTAGATGGGAACAGGCCTTACAAAAATGATAGTTCTCTTCATGAGAGAACATCTCATAACTCGGCCTCTACTGAAGTCTAGCTTTGTCTTCAGTATTCAAGCCACACTCACAGAGAACCTTTTCCAGAGACTACAAGCAGAGATGGTGTGGGTAGGGGGGAGGCTCATAGGTTCCTAAACCTGGCTGCACATCAAAATTACTAGAAGCAATAGTTTAAAAGAGATTCTTGGGCCCAGCAGGATGGCTCAGTGGTCTAAAGCACCTGCTTAGGAAAGCTTAGGCGGCTGCAGGGACCGCGGTTCGATCCCGGGCACCACATGCTGTGCCAACCCTGCCCTCAGGGCAGGCTGATCCAGCCATAAAAATAAATAAATAAACAAACAAACAAACAAAAGTTCTGAAACAAGAAAAAATAAAATAAAATAAAAAATTCAAAAAAGAACCAAAAGATTTTTGGGTTCCTTCAGACATACTAAATCAGAGTGTTTTTGTCTAAGACCTAGGAATATGGACTTTATCTAGCTTCATAGCCAGTTCTTACATCATTGCCTGGCATTCTCCATTTATATTTTGGGAGTCATTGGTATGAAGAGAAGAAAAAATAACAGTAATTCTGCAGTCCGTTGGAAATGCATTCAAACCTAAGTTCCTGCCCTTATATACTGATTAGGTTTTCAGACTTCTCTGGACCTTAGAAACTGTAGTTTGCCAAAGATATTTAGGAGAAAGATACACACATATCAGAGAACACTCAGTGCAGTTAGCACATCAGATAGCAGCAATATAGTCATCTGAAGGTGTTCTTCAACAGAATGCTTTCTTGAGTAGTGTATACTTACTACTGTAGCCTTTTCCCACTTAAAGCTCAAGTAAGTTTTCTGTCTATGATCCAGAAGTTACAATAATTTTTGGATAGTGAAGAGTTTTGATTTCCTTTGAATGGAGAATGAGCTTTCATTTCCCATACATTGAAGCACCCATCATGTGCTTGAACATGGGAACAACAGGCCATTCTAGGACTAGAGGTTACTTCGGTGTTAAAGTAGATTTCAGAGCTGTTCAAACAGGATTTTCCTTTCTTCACAAGGAACCAGAAAATGACCTAAGAATTTTATTTTTTTACCTTTTTTTTTTTTTTTTTTTTTTTTTTTTTTTTTTTTTTTTTTTTTTTTTGTCTTTTTGATACAGGGTCTCACTATGCAGTTGAGGCTGGCCTTGAGCTCACTTTTGTGGCCCAGGCTGGTCTCACACTCACACTGATCCTCCTGCCTCAGCCTCCCAAGTGCTAGGATTACAGGTGTGTGCTACCACGCCTGGCTGACCTAAGAATTTTAGAACTACAAAGTACTTCAGAAATCATTTCATTGAACCCCCTTGTAATTGTCATTGACTTTCTGGCAATAAATGCTTAAATAAAAAAAAATCTATACTCATCATAATGAATTGGGAACCCTACTTAAAATGAGATACATGTAATAAACCTAAACTGAAGCATTTGATTTACCTTAAGTTAAATAGCCACAGTAACTTATGGTGTTATTGAATTAACTAGCACACATAGAATCCTACTAGATGAGTGGATTCCTTAAAAACTGCATGATCAGACACATTAGACACTCCACCCAACCCTTTCTCTTCAGCTTTTGAAAAGGAACTCCTTTCTCATCATAGGCTGATTTGGCAATCAGCAGTAAACATCCTTAAAGATTTAGGTAAATTCAAGTGATCATTAACCTCATTTTCTAAAAACAAAAAATGAAATGTATTTGTTGTTTATTCACTACTTTTTATGAGGTCAATTCTGGACCAGTGATTTTCTATTCATTAATTCTATGCATATTTTATTAATGCCTATAACTGTTCTGTAGAGTAGATGCCATTATTTTTATTTTAATCATAAGGGCACTAAAGCCTACTCAAGGTTGGAGAATGAGCATGTAGCTCAGAAAAGTAAGTCTGACCCCAAGGGTGTTTAACAGCAACTAATAACATTAAACTATGATTTAGATTAAGGTTTCTAAAAGTTTGAATTAAATATTAGTTAAAGCTGTGCGCCTTCTCCCTAAAAATCTTTTCACATATTATAGCATATTACATACAGTTTCAGAAGGCCCAGGACTCTGTGAAGCTCATGTTTCCACAGGTATCACCACCAGTGAATATATACCTTCAGTAAGGATTGTTAAGTAATTACTAGGTGAATATCACATATTCCATATGGTGAGCTCAGCTCCCATAAGTGTATATGTGTTTAGCTCCCATAAGTATTTAAGTGTATGCTTCAACTGGGAGCTCAGACTTACTTTGTTTTATGAGTAGGCAGAGTTGTCTTTTTCTCTTTTGCATTCCTTTTTGCAAATCACACACTGGACTCGCACTTGCCAATAAAGATAAGCATAGTAATAAAGTTTTAACCTACTTGTGTGGGGCAAGGCTGGATCATCCAAGAACACAAGCTTCTCTTTTACAGGTGAGGGAAAGGAGCCCTGATGATCTCCGCAACTTTCTCAAGATCACACAGCTGTATAGAGTCACTGTCAAGCCTGGTGTCCAGAACTTCAGGTTCTTACTAGGTTGTTGTTTTTTTTCCTACTTGTTTCACTAAGCTTTAGCTCATAGCTTACACATCCAAACAAATGACTATCTTTCTGCCCTTGTCTCCAATCAGTTCTTCATTGATCCACTAGCATTTATCGAGCACTCAGCTGTGTGCCAGGCACTAATACTAAGCACAGAGATGGTCAAATCCAGCCCCAGCTCTCACAAGAATCCTAGGCACTGGAAGAACTGGCAAACAAATCCAGACTGTGGCCCTGAAGCAAGTCATGGAGTCTTCCTCCTCTGTAACATTGAGGCTTTCAGGAGGTTTTCTGCTTAGAAGAAAATAAGCAAGTTTATATTAGTAGAAGATTGGCCAGTATACACAGTTTTTCCTTCAGCAGGGATTCTTGTCCCAGAACTAGTCATGGATCATAACCAGACTAATTAAGAAATAAGAACCTGTTTTCTTTCATGAGGCCAGTAATTACCAACCCTGACTTTTTAAGGATATTTCCATTTACCTAAGGCCCACTGAAGAATTGCCTAAATAAAAATAATTCTCACCTGCCATAATTTTAAACAAAATTATGATAAAACTATAAATCAACCTTTAAACAAGCCGGGGTATGACAAAAATAAACTGCAAGGAGGAGAGATGTGATGGGAGTTCATTGCATTAGACCAGCAAAGGCTTAATGATGCAACCATCATTTAAATTTTACAAGAAAATTGGTGAAAATTATATTTTAATACTGCCAGTTTATTCCTGGTAAACCATCATTCTCTAAATTAACTAATACAGTATTTTTATTCATGCTCTTTAAAATGACTGATCTAATAATGGCATCCTTGGATTTAGAATTTTTATGATATCTAAAGTTGCAAATAGGGCCCGGCAGGATGGCTCAGTGGTCTAAAGCGCCTGCTTGGGAAAGCTTGGGCGGCTTTAGGGACCGCGGTTCGATCCCCGACACCACATGCTGCGCCAGCCCTGCCCTCGGGGTGGGCTGAGCCAGCCATAAAAATGAGTGAATAAACAAAGGTTCTGAAACAAGAAAAAAATAAAAAAATTTTTTAAAATAAATAAATAAATAAATAAATAAATAAATAAAGTTGCAAATAACTTTTTTAAAACCAAGCAAGAAGCAAAACAAGCCTGCAAACAAATGCGTTTGTGTGTCAGAGGCACAGTATGATTGGATGTATGCAGAAGGAATTTTATGTTGGGGAGGTCTGAATGCATTGTAATGTAAATTTCACTTTTAAACTGGCTAAATTATTGATAGGTTTATTGAATGAAATAATTTATTATGCAAGTATTTCACTCAGATGATGTCTCCTCATCAAATAACAAAAAACAATCATTTCCCATAAGACTCTTCTCTTGAGCCAAGAGCTTACAAAAGAAAATAAAACTTGCCCTGTTCCAAACATAGCATTGTACTAAACATTTGTTTATTACACCAGAAAAGAAAAAGAGTCCTGCCATCCAGACATGGTGGACTGGAAAAACATGCCATTGTGTCAGATCATCCCAAAAAATCTCCGTTTTTCCCTCTTTTCCTAATAATGTTTGACAAGTGTAGATGAGTTTTTTAAATCCAAGTCTCTTTCATGGCATTCACTGGGATAATACTATAAAATCTCTCCTTGGATACTCAGAGTATTACAACATCAATGACCTGTCAGCAGCTGCATACAGTTTTTCTTTTTAAGACTGTGTAAAGCTATGGTTAAATTCTAATTTTCTAAAATAGGTTTAAGTATGGGGAAAGCCAAAATTAGGTGCACTTTTCTTGCTAGAAATCAGACCACAAATTGTACATTGTGCTTATAAAGATGATTAAGGCGGTCCAACCGCACACCAGCAGTTCAGCAGATTAATTGGAGCATGCAGATTTGTGTAAAAACATATGTTGAGACTGGAGAAGTCTTTTCCTCCTTCTCTTTTTTAAAATGCTGCTTTAAAAGGTTTTTTGCAAGTTACTGTGTATAATTTTCACATTATCTAACTCTCTCCTAAAAATCTAAGACTAAATTCGTATAGGTCACAGGTTCAGTATTTAAGCATTTTGTCAAAATGAGAATGTAGGGCCCGGCAGGATGGCTCAGTGGTCTAAAGCACCTGCTTAGGAAAGCCTGGGCAGCTGCAGGGACCGCGGTTCGATCCCCGGCACCACATGCTGCGCCAGCCCTGCCCTCGGAGCAGGCTGAGCCGGCCATAAATAAATAAATAAATAAATAAATAAATGAATGAATGAATGAATGAATGAATGAATGAATGAATGAATGACTTTACAAAAAAAATGAGAATGTACCTTTCTCCCAACTTGTAGCAACCTTTTTTATTTAGTAAACCTCAAATTGTTCATTACTTCTGAATTGTTGAATGATAAAAATAAGAGCCACTTGTTTAAATAAGGCATAGACTTTGCAGCCAGACAGAGCTGACAGTTTATGGAATACTTGGGAAATAGAAGTTGGGATTTATAAATCTATTAGAAATAACTTGAAAGGAAAGACTTGAGGTGATGCATGCAAATGGCCTGAGAGAGCACTGCCTGGTGAGTTAGCAGAGGGTGGAGAGGCAGAAGTAGCAGCAGAGGCATCTCCCTGAGGAACATCAAGGGTGGGGGCAGTGGGCTCGAACACTAACCCTGGGGTTAGCTGTTTTGCAAAAAGAAAGATGGAAGACACTGGAATCTAGCAAGCAGTACTTGATTTGCAGCAGCTGTAAAGCATTACATGGTTATTTTTTTCCCCGGTACCAGGGGTTGAACTCAGGACCTTGCACTTAACAAGCAAGCACTTATTCCACTGAGCTATCTCCCTGACCCTTTGTAAAGCATTACATATTAAACCCCCTGCTATACACTTGCAGTATAATCTGAACAGTGCGAAAGTTAAAAAGAAAAAAGACAAAAACAAACAAAAAACAATAATCCCTGGGCTTGATGGCCTTGTCCTTAGAATCTGTCCTGATTTTTCCTGTTTTTACTATATTTGTTTTTCAGCAAGAAAGAATCATCTATCTTGATAGATAGCTAAAATTTCCAGTTTCTCATAGACTTTTTTAGGGGAGGTGAGGTGGGTTAGTGGGATCTTATCTTAAATAATGCACCTCTTCCCCTTTAGCTCTGGTTGGTAAGTAAATCCCCCCCCCTTTTTTTTTCTTGATGAAATGTCTTCAGTTCAATTATATTTTCTTTTATTACTGTAAGCATAATTGTCACACCACAGTCATTTCTGCTGAAAATAGGCTGGAGTTACTCTACGCACTGCTTTTGAGATACACTCCACTGTGCATATGTATGTGTGTCAGAGAGGGAAACAGGCAGACTTCTCCCTGCCCAAGTGAAACTGGCAAGTGCTGGCAACTCACTTGGTACCTTATGTGGGCCATAATGGGATAGGTGTCTTTCCAAATGAGCTACTGTATGAAGCTGAGTTCAGATGTCAAGGTCCTGCTCTAGAAAAGTTTAGTTCACCTGTACAAATTCACCAGAATGCGCCTCTATAGTTCTAATTTTTGTGTATTTCTTACAATGAACATGAAGAAGTTTCAGATTATTTAACAACTAGACAAAAATACTTGAACTGATCACAAAACAACATACATACAAATACATGGCTTTTCATCATAATAAATATAGTAACTTGCTAAAGAAGTCCTTAAGCAGTGATGACAACAGAATTCAGTAGTGTGTCTGATGCTTACTGGGCTATGATGATTAAAAAAAAAAAAAAAAAAGGAAGAGTTAGTCAGGCCACACATGTGGACCTACCAAGCCTCAGTCATGCATCTGAAAATTGTTGCTTATCACTGATGTAGGAGTGTGCAGGGCTTCCTGTCCATGGGAGTTGAGTAGCCATGTGCCAAAGCTCATGACATCTCGGAAGCAGGTGCCAAGACCTCTACGAGAGGTACATCACAGTAAATCAGATTCTTTTGTAATCTAACAAAGTGAGTCTTACACAGTACACCTCTGCAAGTTTCCCGTCAAATGCCCATAAGTTGGGAACCTATTGAACACTGGAGCGATTGATCATACACAGTCTTTTGGAGAGAATTGACTCTGATCACAGACTGAGCTGGGAATGCGACTTAGACCCTTCCAGTGCATTGCCCCTCAAAAACTTACTCTCATGACCCATGGAAAAATCATTCCCTTTACCTTGTACAGATAACTGATTGGGAGTGGAGTACCCCCAGGAGCTCAGATACTTTTTGCAAACACAATGGGTAGTTCAGCCAGAACTTGTGAGCCTACTATTTATTTTAATTGAGAAACTGGTTGGCCAAAGTTTATTTTGCTACACTATCTGTAACAACTTGTTAGTTTAACATGCACAATACCATAAAAGCAGCTAAACCGACACAGCTCATTCAGAATAGTGGCCAGTATTTTAACAATCCTGCCTAAAACCTCATTAAGTTCAAGTTAACGCAAATAAAATATAGGGGCATTTAACCCATTTTAATATAACTTATGCAGTTCATTAATTCTGACTTCCTATAGGTTTCTAGAGTTAAATATTGTCAGTGTTTATAAAAAGGTAAGCTTGGGGCCCAGCAGGATGGCTCAGTGGTCTAAAGCACCTGCAGGCGGCTGCAGGGACCTCGGTTCGATCCTTGGCACCACATGCTGCGCCAGTCCTGCCCTCAGGGCAGGCTGAGCCAGCCATAAAAACAAACAAACAAACCAAAGTTCTGAAGCAAGGAAAAAAATAATAAAATTTTTTAAAAAGGAAAACTTGAAGAAAACAGGAATATGTAGAATAAGTTTCCATATGCTTACTAAAATGTTTGTTTGCTTGTTTATTACGTATTTGGTACAGGGTTGCACTGTACAGCTGATACTTGTAATGATCCTGCAGTTTCAGCCTCCCCAGTGCTGCTATTACAGGCATGCGCCACCATGCCCAGTTTCAGCAGCCTGCTCAGTGCACCTGGGGGCAGGGTGGGTGCAGCCTGTGGTGCCAGGGATGAAACCATGGTCCCTGCACTTGCCTTCTCAGGCACTTAGACTGCTGAGCTATCTCCGCAGCCCCAAAAATTTATTTTTAATTAGAGTAGAGGACACATGTTGACTTTTTGTTTCTTTACATAAAAATGGAATTCCTTAGTCCTATGAATTATGTTACTTATTGCCATAGTGACTAACTGCTCCAAACTGGGTTATGTTCCTCATTTTCTTCTGACTTAGCTTATTGAAAATGCTACTTATCCTTTGTATTTTAAAATTTATAACATTTGTAAAATTGTGCTAGATCTGTGAGCCACGTTTTCAGTCATTTGTCCACTGTGCATATAATGTACCCCCACCTCTGCTATGGATGCATCTCCCCCTAGTTGCAGTTGCTTTCTTTCATTGCATCAATACTAAAATCATTTTATTTTGCACCTTGTTTGGGTCTATGGGCATAACTTTCATCAAATCAGTTATTTTCTAACATACATGGTAATTTCAGACCTTGGTTTATAGACCATGCCCTAGTGTCCTTCTCCTCCTGCTCTCCCTCCTATCTCCCCTCTACTTCACAGTCAGACCTCTTAAGTGTTGTGCTCTGAGTGCTCTGCCTCCTGGTGTCTCTGTGCTGTCCCTTTCCTCTTCATCTATGTGTCTGTTGTTATGCTACTTCCTGACTGACAGGCCCAGCGGAGACCTGTTCTTTATCTGACCACCCTCCTCTTTGACACTGTTAGGCCCACTGTCAGTGTGCCTGTTGCTCTGGCCACCCCATGCATGTCTCAGGCTGTATGGTCGTCTTGCTGAGCCCTTTCCATCACCTCCTTCTCACATTATGGGCTCAGAGTCTATACCTCATACTGCTACTTTTACTTTCCTAAAAATACTACCTGTGCTCTTGTCTTCAGCATAATTTTTAATGTATAAGTTTAGATCACTTTCTTGAGCTTTAAGTATGTTCTTTTAATTGTCTGCAGCACTGTTTTTCAAATTGATTTCCAGAGACACCACAGCATGCCAAACATGACTTTATTGTTATTTCAGCCCTTGTTCTTATCTTTATATCCATCATCAAACCTGTTCCTTTGCATCCTTCACAACCAAACAGAAATTTTATCTTTAGTGAAATCCCATCCCAGTGTCACTTCTGCACTCCCATCACCACTGCTGAAATGAAATAGCTTTTTCAGAAATCACAGTGCAGTAATCAGTAGCCCACTGTTTTTGTATTAACAAGAATGTTGTGCTTATAAAAACTGACACCAACTGAGGAACACATTTCTATTGTTTCAGTGCAGATATTTCTCCCTTTTCCCCTCTAACCTTTCAGAAAACTGTGATCTTTCATATATAATTTAGTAAGTTGTTGAGCCATGTGTTATTAGATATCTTATGTCTAAAACTACCTTAAGATTGTAATAAATTTAGTTGACTCCTCAAACATTTTTGTTAACTGATATTAAGTTGAAATGTGCTGATAGCAATATTGGGGCCATGCGCAGGTAGTTTACATTTTCTTAATTTTGAAACAATTAATTTTAATTGGCCATAGATATATTCCATTCTACTGCTGAAGCACTGATTGCATTTGTTTGAAAATTTTTCTAGGTCTTTTTGTTTTAATTTCATTCCCAATATATAGGAATCATAGCAAAAAAAAATCAATTACTAAGAAACATGTATAATATACTTAATCTGCTTGTAAGTAAATAAAGTTATGATTGTATGTACTTTACAAAAATTATGCAGCAATTGTAAAATTGGGCAAGACCAATATGTTTTCATTTAACCAAAAAGATAAACTATTGCCTCATGTTTAAAGAGAAAGATGATCATCATATCTTCAGGGATAGAAAAAGATTAGTACTTTGAACTCAGGCATGATTTTCTTTTTTAAACTGTAAAACTAATTAGTATATCCTGACAGGTAAAAATTAGTATAACCTTAAGATGTTTCAGGATGCCTGACAAATAATCATTTTATAGAACTCAAGGCTTGTCTTTGGATACAAAGTGAGAAATTGCTTGTCAGAAGTTGATCATTTCATAAAGCAATATACCTCAATTAGTTTTAAAACAAAGTTATTGTTTAAGTATATTTAATACTGCTTAATAATTACATCAAATTTGTGACATTGAAACACTGAATAATAGCAGTGTGTGTGTGTGTGTGTGTGTGTGTGTGTGTGTGTGTTTTAATTTCTCTAGTGAGATGAGATGAAAAATACAAGATCTAGTTTTTATTCTAAGTTAACTGAAAGAGGAATCCATGTGGTGGTGACCATACAGTAACATGATCTCTTCATACATCCTTTGTGTCCCTAGATGGGAAGTAAGCATGCTGTCTGCATGCTCACCCCAGCCCCCTCCCAGCGAGTCTCTGGGGCTCACTTAGCTTCCCTCGGTGTTTTGCCCTTCTAAATAATATACCAGCATTTTCTAAAAAGCTTTCATCAGGCACTGTACAAATGTAAACTGCTGCTATTTTCTCATGTCTGGAAAAATGGAAAGTACACTTGCAGCTTGGTTGATGGTTTTTAATCTAGATCTTTCTCCCTTCCAGCTCTATCTAGAGTAGCAAAATCAAGTAGTCTACTTCTCTTTTTTTTTTTTAAAGAATTTTTTTTAACTTTATTTTTTTTCTTGTTCCAGAATTTTTGTTTGTTTATTTATTTTTATGGCCAGCTCAGCCTGCCCTGAGGACAGAGCTGGCGCAGCATGTGGTGCTGGGGATCAAACTGTGGTCCCTGAAGCCGCCTGAGCTTTCCTAAGCAGGCGCTTTAGACTACTGAGCCATCCTGCTTGGCCCCATTAAAGTAATTTATTTTTTTTCTTTTTTTTTTTAAATTTTTTTAAATTTTTAATTTTTTCTTGTTTCAGAACTTTTGTTTGTTTATTTATTTATTTCTATGGCCGGCTCAGCCTGCCCTGAGGGCAGGGTTGGCGCAGCATGTGGTGCCAGGGATTGAACCGCAGTCCCTGCAGCTGCCCAAGCTTTCCTAAACAGTTGTTTTAGATCACTGAGCCATCCTGCCAGGCCTAAGTAGTCTGCTTTTCCACGTGCTTTCTATCCTTTTCTCAAGGTACAAAGAAGAGACTGCAAAGTGACTTTGAAACAGAGTATCCTTAATACCCCAATTTCCTGGATAACTGCTATCATTTAACTTTGGATAATTTATGTACAGTTGTCCAGAGGAACTGACTTCTCCACACACAGGCCAAGTTGAGGAGCTCCAAAATTGCAAACCATTTATATCTAATCCCATACAATGGATAACACAGAAACATTTGAAATAATTTTAATCAGATTGTGATAAGCCATTTGAGAAAAGAAAATAGGCATTGAGAAAATACATACTGAACTCTTATATGACCTTGTCTCTCAAGCTTTGTATTTTGTTAATAGTGCATCTAAGCAAAATGAGAGCTTTTGCTGCTGTAGTATTTCTACCATATTTTACTTACCAAATGACTTTAATCCTGACAAATAAAGGGAAACTCAGTAAGATAGTAACCCCCATTTGTTAACATCATCTCGATCAAATTAAGACAAAGTTTGAATTTTACACTGTGATTCTGCAGGGCTTTCTCCTAAAATCAGGCCTGCACATTGTGTCCTTCATCCTTGTGGAAGTTACCGCTTCCATCTTCCTCTGCAATTCCTGTTCAAATGAGGAAGCTTGAATGCAGACATGCTAATATGCTACTAATACATACTAATGCAGCATAGTGTTATAGTTAAGCATCTTCGAAGTTGACATGAGGATTGTTAGACCTACCAAAGACAAATCCAGTAAAGAATTTGTGTCTAATCTTGAATGAGATAAAGGAATTCTTCCAGTTTTTCCACTGTCAGTTTCAGTAAAAGTAGTGCTTGGCCCATAGATAAGCCGAGAGAACTCTTGAATGTTTGATCTGTGTTGAGTCTATCATGAAAGTAGACCAAAGGCACAAGGGTTGCTTCCCTGTGGAAATTGTGGTAGTGAACTGCCATAGGTGTGTGCGTGGTGTGCCTCAACAGTTGTGCTGTGCATGAATTGACTTTACAGACTTTCTTGAGATCTTCTGAATCTTACTGTGAAGTCTAAATAAAATAGCACCTTGCTCTTTGTCTTGCAGCACAGGCTTTGGCAGGAGTTAAAAAAGGTTATCAACAGACCTGAAGGCATTTCAGTAGTAAGGCTGGAAATGGGTTTGTGTTAACCTGAAAAGTTCTGCCAGTGCTGCACTATTACCTGCCACAAAGGTCAAGCTGATGAAGTTAAAATAAGAGAGAAAAGTCTGAAGACCTTTCTCCTATAAAAGAACTCCAGCCAATTCCTTGAGATACAAAATACCGTGGGAAAAGTAGTAAGTTTAACTTTCTCCTAGCTACACCAGCTGACACCGCTGCTTTCCTACTTGGTGAACTATGAAAGCTCTAGAGTAAACAAAGGCAAATGATGAAGTAAAGGAAGGAACAGCAGTTTTTAAATCATTCAGCCATCCTCTTCATGCCATAAGGTTCAAGTCTATACTCACACCTACAGAAGCACTGTGCAGAGAGACTGAGTAACTTGTTGTTTAACTGACTGTCATTTTACTGTTCAACAAATATTTCTTCAAATTCTACTGTGTGCCATCCACCACTAGTGCCAGGGAATGATGAAGTAGGTAGTTGCCTTCAGAGAGCATACTGTTTAGGTGAAGGCATAAGCATTAAACAAACAAAAGTAAATACGTAATTAAAATATCTTTTAAACTTACAGTTTAACAACTGAGAGCAATCACTTTTCCATTTTGTTTGTGAGTCCCTTATACTTACAGCTGTGGTAAACTCAGCTAAAGTCTGTAGGTTCATATGGGCTTATTATAACACATATCTGGAAAAGTGTAAATATGCTATTTGAAAAATACATAGCAAACCTAGGAACCCAGGGTGATGGCACACACCTTTAATCCTAGCACTTAGGAGGCTGACATAGCAGAATTGTAAGTTCAAAGCCAGCCTGTTCTATACAGCAAGACCCCATCTTTTAAAAAAAGAAAAACCAAAAGCCAGAGTTATGAGATATAATATTAGGATCTTTGTGATTTAAAATTTAGTGTTGAATAAGTGCTTAGCCTCAACTAGTTGTCATAAGTTTTATGACATTTATCTTCCTGTTTCTTTCAACAGATATCTCCTTACAAAGTAGTAATGGGTCAATATTCACAGCGATCCTTTTCATAGCGAATTTAAGTGGGGCTCCCTCTGCCTCTGGTACTTCTCATACAACAGGATTTTACCTTTATCAATAACTGCACAAAAAAAATGAGGTCTTTTGTAAGCTTGAGGTAATCATATGCTGCTTCAAATATCATCTAGTATCAGCCTCAGCCTGTTCTGTTAGTTCAAGCCCTAAAAATAAACACTTATTAATCAGCTAATGGCAGCATGGGTGGATCTGCTCTCAAATGGCAGGACCTCAGCCTAACTTTATTCAATAGCTTCTCTTCTGTCACCCAGAATGAGTTGGTCTGCACCCAGGAATGCCTCTAAAAGAAAAGCCAGTTGCAAGCTTAACTAAATGTTTAAAATAGCTTTCGTAACTTCTCTCCACATTGACAGATCGTCCTCAGCTTGGAGAAATCATAGCACAGCCCACCCCCCACCCCCCAGCTCTGTGGAGCCAGCTTAGAGTCACAGTTTGCAAAGTAAAAGCTGCAGGTTCCTCAGATCCTCCAAGTGTAGCTCGACCTTGTCTGGCTTTTAATCAAAAAACAATCAAAAGGGAGCTCACCCCTGGAAGTCCTTATCTTCATAAAATCCAGCTAATGACTCCTGTTCCGTTAAATAAAGTGGCTCACTAAGGAAGCTGGTGGCCACTCACCCAGTGCCCGCAGCCGCCTCAAAGAATACAAACTGGAGGAACCCCATGGAGCTCAGCTGTGACTGTTTATATACACATATTTTGTCCCAAGAACTCTGGAAAGTTGAGCTCTCTGTATAGTTTTCAACTTTTTTGAATGGCAGTCTTTTTTTTTTCCCCCCTCTGTATGGAGTGGAAATGGGGAAAGGGGATTTGTTTCAACCTATGCTTTTCCTTAATGTGTTTACCCCCAAATAAGTGAGCTGCAGTAGATACTTTGGCCCTACACAGAGTAAATATTTAGTTCACAGATTCCACGCAGAAACCTGGCCTGGAATATTTGGGTTTCAAGAAAGAGGCTCACCCTGAGGCAAAGGGTCTCCTGCATTTCACATGTGGTTGAAAGGTGGGCTTTGTGTTCCTGCAGTCTCCATCAGCCCTGCTCCCGCCTGCCTTCCAGCTGTGCCTCCTGCACCTATTGTCTTCATTATGAACTGCTCTGTGTAGTCCCAGTGCTGTCTCTCCCCAGCCTGGCCTTATGTACATCTCCCTCCTCCAGCAGTGTCCTCCCTTTCCTTTCCAGTGAATCTTGAATTCAGAACTTGCTCCAAAGATTGCCTCGCCTCTGCCCATAGCTTTCCAGGACCTTCCAGGGAGAGCTACCTTCCCTGTCATCCCAGGGCCTTCTGCACAGTGCTCTTAGGACATTTTTGTGCTCCTTTTACACTCATCTTTCGGCTCCCCTGTCTCCCTTTTGTGAAACTCTGGAAGGTAGCAGAGTTCATACTGCCTATGTGGCCTCTCTATGGCACCCTTTCAGGAAGGCAGAAGATGTCACTGTCCCCCTTTTTTTTTTTTTTTAATGTACTTGGTTTTTACGGGTTCTCACCATGCAGCTCAGACTGGTGGCACTCCTCTTGTGTTCAGCTTCCCTGGCACTGAGATCTGAAGTGTGTGCCACTAAGCCCAGTCTCTGACCTGCTCAACTTGCCCTGAGTTGGCATGTGGTGGGGCCGGGATGAACCTTGGTCCCTGAGCTTGCCTAAAACAGACACTTTAGTCCACTGAGCTAGCTCAGTGTCCCGTTCTGTCCTTATTTTTCAGTGAGGAGAAGAGAAAACCTGCAGGCCAATATGAACAGTGGGCTAGAGAAAAGTAGAGTCAGCCAGGCTTGCTGTGTCAACCACCTCTGCGTACCCTAAGCAAACCACTTCTCCTTGGAAGACCTCATCTGCCAAGTCAAAGTGGGGCATTTCTGAGAGCTGGATAGATTACCATACAACTAGTGGAAGTATTTCAAGGACTCTGCAGTATTCTTCCCAGCATCAGCTGTGCAACAGAACAGTTTGCTGCAGTTTGTCCTTTGCTGTGAATCCAGCCCTGAGGTATTCTATACTCAAGCATGACCACCAACTGTTATTTTAGAAATAATGTAAAGAAGAAAAGGTTTTTTTTCTTTATCCTCGTATTTCTTATTTGAAAATGCCTGAGAGAGCAGCTTGAATTAACCTCAAGTACACACAGCACTTGAGCATCTTTAGAAATTAGCACCAGCATTGTGGCCCATCCTGTCCAATTGTGAGGTCTTTCATCTGCCTCTAAAGCCACTTCAGTGATCCCAAAAGTTTTTTGCATTCACTTTGACAGAGCCAAACTAAACAGTAACCACAGCCATGGTTTCCTGGCTGTGTCCTCAGCCATGACAGTTTTTTCATCTCTTTTTCCAGACCCTTTAAATACCAGTTCTAAAACAAAAATCTTTTCTATTATTTTTCTAATCTTCCTTTCTAATTTTTAGCATAGTTTAAAAAACAGTAAATATACCATCCTAACCATTTTTTAGAAGTGTGCAGTTTAAAATATATCTACATTGGGGCCCAGCAGGATGGCTCAGTGGTCTAAAGTGCTTGCTTAGGAAAGCTTGGGCGGCTGCAGGGACCATGGTTCGATCCCTGGCACCACATGCTGCACCAGCCCTGCCCTCAGGGCAGGCTGAGCTGGCCATAAAAATAAATAAATAAACAAACAAAGTTCTGAAACAAGGAAAAAAATAAAATTAAAAAAAAATTCTTATTAAAAAAAAAAAAAAAAATATATATATATATATATATATATATATATATATCTACATTACTATGCAGCAGAACTGTAGATTTAAAAAAAAAAAAACTGAATATCTGTAGCCCTTAGAACTAGTTTTTCCTTCCCTACCCTTGAAAACTACCTTTCCACTTTCCTGTGCATATTTGGGATCATTTCAGATGTTTCAAAAGAAATATACCAGAGTTATAGAAGGCTATGGTACTAATCTTTCTTTATTTCATTTAGCATAATTGAGTCCTATTGTAGGGTGTGAGAGGATTTCCCTCTTTTTAAGGCTGGATAATATTCCATTGCATATATACCACATTTCTAAAAATCTTTTCACCCATCAGTAGAT
The DNA here is from genome assembly GCA_004027025.1 of Myocastor coypus. Lineage (NCBI taxonomy): Eukaryota > Metazoa > Chordata > Mammalia > Rodentia > Myocastoridae > Myocastor > Myocastor coypus. The sequence goes on from PVJA010009517.1 coordinate 32,182, forward strand.
GTTCATATGGCTTTATTCTTTCTTTTTTAGAGAAACTTTGAAACTGTTTACCACAAAGAACTACTGACCTTGGAAGACTTTCTAAAATACTTCATGGGGACATGTGTGCAGGATGGTACAGTAACCCCTGAAGACATTACCCTGAAAGTGGTTTGGGGATCCCACTTTGTGTAACTTGTAGCCTATGTGCTGAAATAACCACAGTTGTGTAATGTCGTTAAGAGCAGGAATCTATGTTTAAATCGCTGATGTTTCCAGCATTTCTGTCTGCTCTCTTTTGAAGTAGATTTTCTCTTGATGATCAGCTGTTGTTTTCAAAGGCAGAAATGACTGCATGAAATGGCTCTCACCCTGTGGCTCATGGAATTAGAGAATTTTCCTCACTAGATTCTTCTGCTGGGCAGTGTTTTTGTTTTTTTCCAATGAAGCAACAATGAAAATATACAAATTAAGGTATTTTGAAGCCAATTCATTCTTAAGTTTATCTTAAACTCCAGTATAAAAATGTCATGATACCTGCTTGATAAGCATGGCAGTGCCCACCTATTGTCAGGCCTACCATCATGTGGCTAAGTCAAGAGGATCAGTGGAGCCCACAAGCTCGACACCAGCCCAGGCAACATAGTGAGATCCCATTTTTAAAATAAAATAAAACAATGATGTTCTCTAGCCACTACTATTTAGAGGAACATTTGTATCTGTGCAGAATGGAAGGGCCCAGTATAAAGCAGCTGTATTCAAACTCGATAAACAGGGTTACTTATCTTGAGACAGAGATGGGGAGAGTTTGGGAGGAGCATATGAAGTATGTGGGGAATTCTTGGGAGGCATGGGAACACAGTAGATCACGTAGTTTCTTTGTAGGGACAGAACCCTGCATACTGCAGATCTGGGCTGGCATCTCTGCTTGACTGCTTTGTGCTTGATCTCTGCTTAGCCTTTCCACATTTCTATTTTCTTGTTTGTAAAATGAGACTAATAATAGTCCTTACCTCATGGGCTCATGTCATATTTTATAAGATCACATATATGAAGATAGTGACAGACACATAGTAAACACTCAATAAGGGTTAATTCTATTCATCACCATTATTACAGTCAATATAGAACAGCTTTATAATGGTTTTCTGACCGTTAAAATTTGTGTTAATGCTACTTACCCACTTTATTATTTCACTTTGAAGCAAGATAATGCACATGTAGTACATGGAAGGTGATTATTTTTAAGTAATTATAATTACTCAAAAAATACTACCTGCTATTATGGTTTTGGTGATGGTTATTGCTATAAGCATTATTATGATTGACATTACTTTATTCAAATAAATGATCAAATAATCTATATCTTCTATCAGTCCAAAGCATGTAGACTATGCCAGGAAAAGTAAAGCTAGTGTATATTTAGTTGTTGGTTCACTGTGGCATTCCTATGTTGACTATAATGCCTTACTCTAGTTATATGGAAAAAGGAAAACCGCAAAGAAGAGATGACTTTCAGTGCACAGAACTTAAGGGTGATAGATACTTCCCCCAAACAGAGTGAGAGCCGCCTGCACCTTGCCCAGGAGGGCCTGCCGGCCCTGCCTGGCACTATAGCCACCTGCTGTTGTGCACTGTCAGCCCCTGTGGGAAGCTCACGTTCCTGCTGATGACATTCCCTGGAGTTGAAGTCGTGTACCTTTTTATTCCTGCAGCAGTTTCCCTTTTGAAAGCTTCCTGATTCAAAGCTTTATTTTTACAGATTCAGCCTTAATTAAGCTATGCCTTTAAAAATATAATCAGGATGCATCTGTACAGTTTTATAATATAAAGTGGACCTTTGATATTCATAGATTTTCATTTTCTCTTTTGTGAGCTTAATTTTCTGTTTGGGAAAGGCAAGGTATAAATACATAGAAAGCTCCATGCCAACACACACAAATCATAAGATCCTCATCATCTTATAGGAGCACTATTAAAAATGGCACCAAAATCATTTTGCGGCTTTTGCTACTAGAGAGTAAAATTACAAAGGAATTCATGTTCTCACTGTACCTAGGGTTGTTGGAAGGACCGTCAGGATAGTATTTGTGGTTCACTGAGTGGGAATGAGTGTGCCATACACAAATATAGTTCACTTGCCTACTTTGGCATCTCTTCACTCATCTGAAACACCTTAAGCTATTTGGAAAGGGAAGAAGAAGTGAAACAGATGAGCCTGCTGAGATATGGCCAGGAACAGTAGTACTTCATTCTGATTGATGTTTTTACAACTTTATCTTTTAGATAAAAGCTACTATAAACAAAGGCCTACCTAAATTGGTTGTATTTAAAGGAAGCAAAAGGCAACTGTGTGCAGCAGTGAGCTGTGAGTGCTCACTTTTTCTCTTAGCAGCAAATTCCTACACACCCCCTCTGCCATCATGTCAGCCATCACATCCTAGAAAATAGAGTCCTCATAGCAACCACAGCCACCTGGGAGATAGCTCTTCAGAAGTGAGTCATTCAGGCGTATCTGTAAAACTGATTTTCTCACCTTAAAAAACTATTTTCAAAAGAAAATCAGTTTCTTTCTTTATATGGTAGAGAGTTAGTAGCAAAAGTTGTTATTTTGAGTTGTGTTGTTGTTTCTAAATGCATGATACAGCACTCCTAGCTTCTCGGAGCATGGAAGTCTACTGTTGTATTCAGTCATGCAGGCGTGTATCCAATTAACAAATATTTGTTGACTGATTCCTTTACCCCAGGAATAGGAGCTGTCCTTCTAAAAGTACTTATCTGATAACTACAAAACTAGGTTATTCATATTTTATTTTTCTAAGATCCCTATTTTTATGGTGTTTTTACTTAAATATTTTTCCTAATGTCATATACATTTCCAACTTCTAATTTAATTATCCCCATTTGAACATTTGCCTTAATGAATCTGAAAAATTGGGAGTTTGTTGGTGTTTCTTTGAAAGGGGTGAATTGGTTAACTAGAGATTTTCCTTATCATGAAATATTTATTGTGAATAAAAGAAAATGTTAACTGCCTGTTTAGAGTGGGCTGAAATCTGACATACCTGAAGCATGGTGTCACATTTGGTTAATGATAGATTTATAGAGCAGACATGTATCAGCCTTAATCCTTTAGTTATTTGACTTTGCCAAGGATAAAAATTCCAATAACTTTTTTTTATTTTAAGCAGACTTTTATATATCCAGAACCCATAAATCTTTTTGTGCCTTGAGATAAATGTCTAGTTGAACTCTCGGTTACCCTGTGATTTTTTAAGAACTGAACGAAGGAAAAAAAAAAACCCTCATACTCCCCATTCCTAATAATAAAAGACGATATGAACAGCATGCTTGGGGTAAGCAATATTTGTATAATAAAATCTTTGCTATTTTATTATGCATTTACAGTATTCAGAAAGATAGAAATGAAAGTTCAGGAAAACATCAGACTTGATCAGATAAGTTGGTGGTGCACTATGGAAAGCACCAGAGTGGACTACAACTCAGACCTGGCCAATTCAGCAGTCACTATCCATTATGGTTGTCATATCAATTATAAATTCTCCGACGTCAAGCACTAAATCAATTGAAATGATGGGTTTGCCTTCGGCATGTTTCCCTGGGGAAATAACTGAGAAAACATGTAATAATTCATATAACCAATTTTGTAAACCAACCCCAACTTTTGGAGGAAGGATGGGGTATTAATTCTAGGTGAATATAATTTGTACCCAAGGTCTGTATGAAGTATTCTCTCACTGTTAGCACTTTAATGTTTTCACAGTAAACATCACCTTGGATACTTTATCACTTTTGGGGTCTATGTTTCTTTCATAGTAATTGGATTGGTATTCTGTCTTTTCTTCTCATGTGAGATTGTCCACTTCCTACTCCATGCATCTTTCTTTGAAACAGAAGTCAGAGCTCTTAGACTTACTTATAAACTCTTCCTCTAGTTTCATAACTAAATTGTCTTAGTATGGCTGTTTCCTAACATCCTTTGTGCCTCTAGGGCCACTAATCCTCACTCCTTAAAGGATAACATGGGAATAAATACAACATAGCTGAGAATACACCTTTGCTAGGAAAACATCTACAGTGCAGCGCCAGTGCTAATTATTCCTGTGAAGCCTTTGGTGTTACCTATTTGGTGCACTATACAACCATTTAAAATGTAAATAGATTCCTTCCTATGTTATTCAGATTTTAAGTGTATGCCCCTTATGAAAAACAGCCTTTTTCTTGTGCCTCGGATGCTGTGCAAGGTGGATGCAGAAGCTCACATGTAGATTCATACAGATAAATGTAAAAGGGCCGAGTTGTGCCAGAGCTGAACCCTTCTGCAAGAGAACAGAGACTAAAGAGAGCTGTAAGGAAAGGTTTGTAATGTGCTAAAACGTCTGTGAGTATAGCACTAACAGTACCAAGCACAGGACAAAATAAAGTACAAATTAAGCACTTTTCCAGCTAATTTATTGTGAACCTGAGTGCAGTTATATAAATATCAAGAGGGATTTCAGGTCACTGTGATTATGTATTTATATACACTTTACATGTTCCTCAAAATATCTTTTTTTTTTTCCTGTGTGCCATGAAGGCCTGTAGTGTATCATTCTTATGATGAATTTTACTTTTTTATTTTAAAATTGTGAAACTAATTTGTTTCAAAGAGATGAAGTTGCACAGCCCAGATCTATGAATTGAGACAACTCATAATAGGATTCTTTCTTTAGTAATTTTAATTTGCAAACATGAATTTGCCAAAAAAACAAAAAAGAGAAAGAGAAAGGAAATGAACCAGCCAAGGAAAAACATGTAAATGAATCAAGCTATCATACTTTTATTTCATTTCTAGTTACCAAAAAAAAAAAAAAAAAAGGAATATTTGCATTATGTATTAAATTGACCAAAGTGCCAGGACCTTATGATGTTATACTGTGTGATCATTAATCTATAAATGCTATCCACATTTTTACACAGAGACTTTGCATATAAACATGTGCAAGCATATTTCACTTGGACTGAAAAGTTATTTACAACTCTGTCTGGAAAAACATGCAACAGTGATTAACAAGTGCACAACCAACCTACAACATGCAGATTAAAGCTAAATAAACAATGTAAAAGTTTATTTTAAAACAATTACAAGATGTTTCATATTTCTCCTTCATCCTGAACTATATGTTTGAAAATGCACTCTTCATAGAAACCACATGCAAGTCTTTTTGATGGCAAAACAGTCAACTTCCAAAAGTCACATGTCTACACACATCCTCAGGAGACAGCACAGACTCACAGAGACAGAGACATGAATGTGTGCTTCTCTGTTCTTCCTCTTTTGTTTTCATTTATTAATCAGCCCATTTTTAGGAAGGATTTGCCTATGAATGAAAATCAAAAATTTAGGGTGGGAACAAAGGTTTTAATGTATATTACTGCATTTGTTTTTACTGTTTAGCGAAGACCCTCTTGAATCTTCTTAGACTGACTAAAATCATCCAGTCATTGCATAGTCTGCTTGTCTACTGCATCTGAGAGTTGTTTGTTTGCTTGTTTGTTTGTTTGTTTTGGACTTCATCTAGATTTGTTTTATAGACGTAGTGCCCTAAAAATCCTTGTTTTTGTTAATACTATTAATTAAGGTATTGAAAAGTTTTGAATCAATAGCATAAGTTTTCCTAATTCTACATAGAGAAGCAAATTGTGTAATAGTATATGAGTCTTGCTACTTTTCACTATCTTACATTTCCAAAAAAGACATAAAAGCATACCAGTTGTTTTTTTTTTATTATTATTGCTGTTTTTGTGTATGTGTGTGTGGTTTTTGGGGGGTACACAATCTTGCTACACAGCTCAGACTCATAGTGATCCTTCTGTCTCAGCCCCCCCAGAACTGGGATTGCAGGTGCATGCCACCACGCCTGGTTTCTGTGGCCTGTGTGGCCTGGGCCCAGCATAGCATGCAGTACCAGGGATTGAACCCAGGTCCTTGCACTTGCCAGGCAGGCACTTAGACCACCAAGCTGTCCCAAGCACACAGTTTTTAAATATATGAACAGCTGAAAACATAGACAAGCCAAATTAATGGCAAGAAATTAAGGTTCATCTGTATACAAGAGGTACTTTAAGAGCAAAAAGTGGGCCTCTGGCGTGCACAGGATCAGTGCTGTTTAATAAGTGTGAAACTTCATCTCTATGGAGAAAAAAAAGTCTGTCCCCACTGCTTGCCTGGGCCTGGTGCTCCCCTGAGTTTCCTCATAACTATTCTAGCACCCATCTCAGCTCATGCACACAAGCTCTGGACCTGCTTTTCCTCCCTTGTGTTTAGATTCTGTCTCATAACTTCTGAGGTGCTGCCCAGCACCAAACATGTCCCATCTCTGAGCTTCATAGGATGATTCCATAATTTTTATTCCATTGGTTACTTCTCCCTGATGGACAAGGGATTTAAAAACAGCCCTCAAAAGTAATCAGTGTAATTTCTTTGGACTGCATTATAGGTTGTTTTTCCACCAGCTCCCCAAATTAAAATGCATAGCTAATTCTTAGTGTGAAACTATTGACCTCATACTCAGCAGAATTATTCCCTGTAGACAAGTGGATTTCAGCTCACATGACAGACTCTTGATAAGTTGTCTTGCTCCTTGCTCCCCACTTTTCTGTTTTTCCAGGTATTGTAAATATTTTTTGAAGTAGAGCAGCTATAATAAATTGCCATATAAACACAAGTATGATGAAAGGCAGAATAGTATAGCAGCTACAAGTGCAAGGCATAGATCTGGTGGTCTTTGGTGCAAAGCCTGGTCCTTCTAGTGCCCCAGCTTCTTCACCTTCAAAATGAGGGTATCATACTGACTACCCTTGTAGGGTAATAGCAAATATCAAAGTCATCTGTACAGGTAAAGTGCTTGGAACACCACCCATCCCATAGGAAGCGTTCCGCAAATGCTAATTACTCCACTGTTGCTTGCTAAAATCATACTATTTTATATGTGTTGAAGCAGCATCTGTGTAGACCTAACAATTGTTCAAGTTTCCCCTGAAATTAATGGAGACCTTGATGTTAAGCTAACCTCAGAAACACCAACCAGAGAACTAACTTATTGAAGCTAATTTAGTAAAGTGATTGCTGATCGTGTGATCAGAAATCTCTGCATTCCAGCATTTTTCTCAAGAAGCTGCCATAAGGAAAAGTATAATGATGGAAAGTTAATTGTGTTTTCCTTTCTCCATAAGTGAAAATATCACCCAGGGAATTCTTATATGTCATAGCATGGAAGAGAGATTATGTTGTTCTGTAGTTTCAGAGAGATTAAAGATAATTCTTCCTAAATTTGGGGGCCCAAATTTTCTGCCTGTGGCTTTGAGTATCTCAGAGAATTATAGAAGACTCAGAACTGCAAGACGCAATGTGTAACTTACACAATATTGTGTAAAACGTTTGCAATCTGCAGTCCTCAGGGATTATCTGAGGATAGCTAGATTCTTCCTGAAAACTAAGAATTTACTCACTGAAGTACCATTTTTGAAACATTCTTGGTGACAGTCTTTTAAAATACATTACAGCTTTCACTGCCTTTTTTAAACTGAACAAAATGTAACCAGCATCTGTTTTTCCTAGACTGTCCTCAGCATCTGTTGAGATAGACAAAGTCTGTTTGCCCCAACACCAAACAGCCCCAGGCTCTCACAGTAAAGAGTTTTTAAATGTCTCTTCCCTAGATGTCAGCAGTCATTCACTTCAGCTGGCAAAGTGTTCCACCTGTAACCTTACTCCCACCCCCTCAATCCTTCACATTTGCAGCTTTAGAAACACATTAACCAAGCTTAGCACGCAAATCACAGAAAGGGAAAAATACAGAAAAGGCTTCATTTTATGTAACCCCAGCATTTTCAGTGTGAGCAAGGATGCATATTGCTACCAAGCGTAAGCAGCCAAGATCTGTTGGTATAGAAGCACAGAGTTAAGCAAGGCATGGTGGTGCGTGCACCCCCATAATCCTAGTGCTCTGGCAGACTGAGGCTGGAGAACCCCAGCCTGGACACCTTAGTGACTTAGCAAGAGCTTGTCTCAAAATAAAATGTAAACCAGGGGAGGAGAGAGGTTAGTGATGTAGCTCACTGTAAGAGCCCTGGGTTAGATCCTTAAGCACTGTAGCAGATACTGGGGGCAGAGTTGCTCGATAGCTGACCTTACACATACTCCTCTTCGGGGAGCCCTTCTGCTGTAAATTCTGGGTTCACCTGTAACTGAAGAAGCCAACTTGTATGCCATAGGACTCTCCCTCTGCATATGTAAAGAATGATATTTAATTTGTAGTCACTCTTGGGCTGGCGGGATGGCTCCATGGTCTAAAGCGCCTGCGTGGGAAAGCTTGGGCGGCTTCAGGGACCGCGGTTTGATCCCCAGCACCACATGCTGCGCTAGCCCTGCCCTCGGGGCGGGCTGAGCCGGCCATAAAAATGAGTGAATAAACAAATAAAGGTTCTGAAACAAGGAAAAATAAATAAATAAACAAACAAATAAATAAATAAAATTTGTAGTCACTCTTAAGCTTATAGTAGGCATTCGTGTGGGTTGTCTGTTGTTGTACAGCAAACCACTCCAAAAGTAGGCCACTGAAAGGAATGTACATTTTTCTGTTTCCACGCAGTAAGCACAGTTAGCTGCATCTTCTGCTGTGCTGACCGTGATCTGGTCTCGTCTGTAGGTACTGCGGAGGCAACATTCGTATCCATGCTCACTTGGTCTTGTGAGCAAGATTCATTTCCTCCTAGAGACATAGACTGAGGGCTGCGCTTCTCGCTGGCTGTAGAGCACAGACTTCAGTGCCTCATCTATGGGGGAATCCCACATAGAAGCTTGTGTCACCGTATTATGCAAGCAGAGAAGAAAATAGCATTCACCAGGAAGATGGAACCAAGGTCTCTTGTAATTACACAGTGGTATCCTATCGCTTTTGCCTGTTCTTTTTATTATAAACAATTCCGTGGGCCCAGCTCCCATTCCAAGGCAAGAGATGACCCAAGAGCCTGCATTTGTCAGGAAGCCATCTTAAAAGGCTGCCTTCCACAGTGTATCTCTGCAACTCACTTATGACTCCCAAGGAACTCTGGTGAATTGGTGAATAGCCTTCTTTCATCACTGCTCTTGCCCAATTTAGTTCAACACTTTGTACCTTCCTTCCTACAGGTAACAGCAGTCTGACTGCTCTTGGTAGAGTGAGTTCTAAATGTGAACTGGTACAGTTGCTAAATGTCTTTCCTGCTTTCTTTTTTTTTTTTTTTTTTTTTTTTTTTTTTTTTTTTTTTTTTTTTTTTCTTCTTTTTTTTTCTGTAAAGATGAACCATATGTGCAGGGACAGGTTAGTTACAACTTCGCTAAGTATTTTCACACATCCTCAGTATGTCTAAGTGTTACCCATATCATCAAACCTCCCTTTGTGTTTGCTGTTCACCTGTGCATAACACATCCATCTATAGAAAGAAGGGGAACCAATTAGACTAACACCCCCCCAACCCTGCCAGATTGGAAGATCTTCAAACAAACAAAAACAATTTTTGCTTCTTCCCATATGATCACAGCTGTGCTTTTAGATTCCATCTTCTTAAAAAATACATGACTGAAAGCTACTGTGAATCCTATATGTGTATGTTTTCCCCTTGTCAGATATTGCTTAGCATGGGTAACAGTCTCCTCACAATGCCTCTCTATGGCCACGATATTGAAAACCTGTGGATTAGATCTCAGACCAGGGGTCAAGCATGCAAATAGCCATGAAAGCCAGGTGCACGGTGTGAGTGATGTGGGCAGAACATTAGAGAAGCATACTCTTCTACTTCCTTCTAGAAATATGAAATCCTCTCAGGTTAGCCTGTGCTTTCTCACATTTGATAGAGATCTCAGTATGGAGAAATAAGTCTCTCCAGTATGAAAATCCCTAGCACAAGAATGATGATAAAAGGTACCTGGCACTGAGCCGTAGCCTGGAGGAGTTGCACGGGGTGTGGAGACTGTGCAAAGCTGAGAATGCATGTTATGTCTAAAAGGGGCAGCTGTTACTCAGCTACAGCTACTGGTAACCAGACCAATTAGTTCCCTTTAAAAAAAAAAAAAAAAGTGCACTTTTGTATAAAAGTCTCATTTTTTGTGTGTGTTGGCTCGGTTGTTTTTGTTTGTTTGTTTGTTTGTTTGTTTGTTTGTTTGTTTTTTATTGAAAGTCCAGCCTTGACTGAATAGATCCAGCCACAGAGATAGCACTGTTACATGCAACAACTCACTCATGTCTTCCAAAGTTTCACTTATGGAAAAAAATTTGTGTTGACTGAAAATCCAGCTCTTAGCTATTTCTGAACCCTACCATAAGCCTTCATTAGGCAGATACAGTAGAAATCAAGCCCTGTCTTCCCCAAGGATGGCTGCAAAATTGGAAGAGAATGACTGGGTATTCTGGGCTTCTCGTCTGGGTCAATTCTTGCTCTTCAGATATAGGGCCAGAATCCTTAAAACCCTCTGGGTATATCCTAGCCAGTGCAAAGAATGTTTCCTCTTTCAGGTTAAAGTCTGATAAAGTCTTACTCTGTTTAGTAAACTCATCACACATCTTTAGTACAATTACAGACTGCCTAAACTGCAAGAGTGCTTTTTCTCTCTTTTAGTTGGTGTCCTACTAAATTACTTTATACTCTAGTATCTTCATTTGTAAACAGGAACAGTAATTGAACATTTCTCATGGAAATGACATAATAGTTAGCATAGGTAAAGTGCTTAGAAATATGTCTAGCACATGGTAAATAATATGAAAGCATTAATCCTGGCTGAATGTCCCTTATCCAAAATGCTTGGAAACCAAGCATTCAGTTCAGAAACCAAAAGTGTTTCAGATTTGGAAATTTGTTTGTTTGTTTGTTTGTTTGTTTGTTTGTTTCATCTTTTTGAGACAGGTACTCTCTATACAGTTCAGGTTGGCCTTGAGCTAGCTCACTTTGTAGCCCAGGCTGGTCTTAAACTTCACCCCCCCCACACACACACACACATACACCTCAGCTTTTGAGTACTGGGATTACAGGTATACACCACCACAATGGAGTTGTGGTTTGTTTTTAAAAATTTGATATATTTGCATATACATATTGAAGTAGCCTTGGAATGAGGCTCAAATCTAAACACAAAATTTATTTATACTCATGGACACCTTCTACACGTAGCCTGAAGGTCATTGTTTACATTTTCAGTGTACCTTGGTTCTTACTGTAGCCTATAACACGAAGGATAGGTGTGGGATTTTCCACTGACTCAATGTAGCAGTGCTCACAAGTGCCATATCTTAGAGCATTTTGACTTCAGATCTACAGATGTTCAACCTGTAAGTAACATTGTTGTCACTGTTATTGCTATTACTACTATGTTCTATATGTACAGCACTAGTGTGTTCATCCTGTCATTAATACAACTGTCATGTTGTGACAATGGCTGAAGCCTACCAACCTCCCATCTCTACACCACCACTGATTCAATAATCAGCACCTGGCTGTCTGATGCCACTGTTACAAACCCCATGTTGTCCATCTGGCTTGAGGCTATCTGCACACCACGTACTAGTCAGTGTAGCGTCTCGGAGGGCATGAACATAACTAAAACAGGTCTCTGTCCTCACCAGGGTCTCATTAGAAGCAAACAGTGAAACAGAGTAATCCCTAGGCACACAACCCACAGAAGGTGTCCTGCTGTAGTTATGCAGTCTCCAGTTTAGTTTCTCTAAATACTCGAAAATAGAAACAAATTTGTAAGGTATTTGTTTATGAGAACTTTACCTTTCATGCCTTCAAGGCCTGCTGTGGGGCATTGAATTTCACCTCCCACTTTTTCAAGTGTGGTTGTTCTTGCTAATTTTATGAAAATGGGAAAAGTTACTTATTTAATCATGTCTCTCATTCTAGCCTCTACTCCTCAAGGAGAGCCTTTGATCTTACTGTTTCACCAGAAAGCGAGAGGTTAGCTTTGAGTGGTGTACCTAGAGTCAACTCGAATGTTTGGTGCACATCCCGTTACTACACTGGAGGCAGGGCTGCAGCCCTGGAGCACAGTAAGCTTCCTCTTTGCACATTCTCTCAGACCCTAAGACTCTGCTTGCCTATTAGTGCTGGAAACAGAGCCTCTTTGGTGTTTCACCCATCAGCAGATTGTTCGCCTTCCCCGTGATCTCAGTCCTCCCAGACATCCACAGTAAAGGAGAGTGGGCGCCAGGAGAGGAAGCCGCTCCCCAGCAGACATGCACTCTACCTATTGAAAAGTTTTCAGAAGTCTTGTTTTCTCTGCCTTCCTCCTCTTCAGAATAAGGCTCAACTTCGGGTCCTTTGGATGACAGATGAATGCGCTGCCAGCTGTGCTGATAGCAGCCCATAATACCTCTCCAAAATGAGGTGGTGCCACTTTGGATTGTATAATCCCAAATTATCAGCCCAACACTTCTTAGTTCAAATAACCAAAGCATTGGCCATATAAAATTGCTCACTGTGATTAGCCTCATCATAAGCAGGTAAACTGCTGAGCAGTTACCTTGCTGGCACCTGATAATCTCTCTGTGGATCCTGAGCTCCTGGAGGAAGTTCAGAAATGCACTAAAATCGATGTTAGAAACCAGGCCAGGTCCTATTCTGCCATTTATTTTCCAAATTGTCACCCAAAGATCACATAATTTGAAAGCCTGCCAGCCTCGGCTTACAAAGGGAAGTTGTGTTTCTCTGTTTCTAATCAATTAAATAATACTGGCTTTTAGATTTCGAGATACATGACAGAGCTAATGTCACTGAATTGAACTTTCATATGAAGCATAAAGACACAGATAGATGGGACAGCCTTATGAGTCTTACTGAGAGTATGCATAGATGTATCGCTCACTGCCTTTAGGGAAATGTTCAGATTCAGTCTTACAGAATCATTCTTAGTTGGCAGATTTCATTTGTGGCCTCACATGTGAAACAAGTCCATTTTCTTGAGCATTGAGGTGTCCCCCAGCCTGGCTTCTCTGCCTCAAAAATGCCATTTTCGTAAGGAGCTATCATGCTTCATGTCCTCTGGCTTATGATTTAGCTGTTCAGGGAAAGCGCAGGCTGTTCTAGCTCTCTCAGTTCTGATGATATGTGTTTTTGTTTTATTAAATCTTTAAAATACTGGGCTTGCTTTTTATGGCCTCCATATATTCTTTTGTTCTTCTCTTTGACTCATCAGATCGCACATTTTTTTTCTGCCCTCTGTGAAAATATTGGTGTTTTTCTAAAGAACACTGTGGTCTGCAGTATGCCGTATCATGCAGTGGAGGAGTGCGTTAGGCCTGCCATACAACATGCACAGGCTCTAAGGTGTGGCTCTTGCCAGAGAGCTCAGAGATCATTTGGTACAAATCAGAGAGATCTGTACAAAATAAAAAGACTCAATAATGTGTGTTCTGAGGAGGGACTGCTGTGGCTGAAATTTGCTAAGAAACCCTGCAGTAAGTAGAAGCAAGGTCTTGTCCAGGTGTGAAATCATGTTCAGTCACGCCCTGGGTCTCATACTCCATGCACACTTAGCCTGATTCTTCAGCAAGAGGGCAGCTCTTTCTTGAGATCCAGAAGACGAGGACAGCTGCAGGCAGCTCTGAGCAGTAGGTTCTTCTCACTGGGCCTGCATTCCAGGTCATCTTGTTCGACCCAGCATCTGCATTCCCAAGAATGGGTTCAGGTGAGGAGCTGCTGTTTCCCAGCTCTGTCCTTGCACAGAGGGGACTCACAGTCTTGGATTAATGTCTAGTACAACTTGGCCGATCTGCTGATGTGAATTCCCAAATAAACCAGTCCCTGACATCCACCTGAACTTTTTCACGTGCAAACAGTATCTCGCAGGCCATCCTGTACTGTTAGCTTTGGCAAATACACAACAGCATATAATAAATCACGGAAGGAAAAAGCTTTTGGCCTACCATGGTTCAGGCTGCTGTAATGTTAGAATACAGAAAGCAGTTCTGTTTTTAGACATCCTTTTACTAACCAAACATTCATAATTTATGATTTCACTGTAAAATTCCTGCAACACTACACCAAAAGTAGTGTTGCCCTTTAATTAAGTGCTCTCGGTAGGAAAAATGTAGAACTGATGTGCCAAACATCTCTCTGTGCGCAGTGATTGATAGTGATTACATCTTTATGAACCCAGCCTAAAGGTCTCTACTTCCTGACGGGTGAAGCAGTCTGAAGGGCCACTTCCTGAGTCTGCTAGCGGGGATCAGGCACTGCTAACAAAATTGGAGATAATTCGGAGGCACAGATTAGAAATATTGAGGTTTTGGGCAGGCAAGATGGTTCAGCAGTCTAAAGCGCCTGCTTAGGAAAGCTTAGGCAACTGCAGGGACTGCGGTTCGATCCCTGGCACCACATGCTGTGCCAGCCCCACCCCCAGGGCAGGCTGAGCCAGCCATAATATAAAACAAATAAACAAAAGAAATATTGAGATTTTAAGCCTTCACCCATTTGTACTTTATCACTAGTCTATGTGACTTTGTTCCTTGTCTCTCTGAGAGCCCATGACCAGATTTCATGCCATCTCCACACCTGAGGTGTAATGCAACAGGGTGAAGCACTAGATGAAGGTGTCTTTAAGGAATTCTAGGTTGTCATATGGATACATTGTAAGATCAGGGAAAAAATGGATATGTGAGTGTAGAATATACAGTATAGTATAGAATACTGTAGCCAGAGAGGATGATGTTATTCTATTAAAAAAAAAAAAATTGAGACATTCTCTTTTTCTTTCATCAAAAGTAGGCAAGTTTAATTTTTAAAATAATGCTTGCATTAGGAGACTAAAATCCCAAGCCAGATATCTTGGACTCATCATTTTTTCTACCATGATTTGATCATTCACCATCTAAGTATTCCAGTTGGTCCCAACTTTGGGACTTTTCTGACAGGTAATGTGGGTAGATTTACTATACTTGAGGTTCTTCAGGTTCCTAGAAAGAAAGAGGACAGATCCATTGCAAGTGGCACCACTTGTTAAGTGAATTCTTTATTTCCTTTGCCTGCTTTCATCATAATGATAGCAATCAAAACAGCAGCTGTGATTTAATCATCTTCTCTGCACCTCTGAGGTGACACTTTTCTGAGCTGTGTTGATGCTGTGTGCTTTCTTCTCATGTCTCACAGATTCGGCCCGGGCTTAGTCATCTACTGGTACGGATTTATCCAAGAGCTGGACTGCAACCGGGAGAGGGGCATCCTGCTCGCAGCCTGTTTCCCCACAGACATTATCACCTTGTGCCATAGCTCCACTTGAGCCTACAGACCTAGAGGAGAAGCTGGCCGCAAGAGGTGAATCCGGAAGCAGTCCACTTTCGTGCAGTGTAAACTCCTGGCAACATCTGCCCTGAACTTCAGCTGAACTCCTAGTGCGTGGCCACGCCACTACCTCTCTAGACAAACATATCAAGAGTTTCTGTTTTCCTTCATCCCTTGCTGATGCTAACAGCCAAGAACTACAGACACAACCCACTCAAGATCAGCATTTCTGTCTCTGTCAAACAGTTAGTTTATAGATAGTCATAATCTTTCTGCCTTCCAGATGGTTTCTCCTTGTATAGTGAACAAAAGAATAACCATGGAGACTGAAAGGTGTGATTTTTCCATTCTCCCAGCCACCTTCTTATTTTTTTCCTAAGCTTCCATTCATCCTCTCCCTCCCGGTTTCTTCCCGCACATGCTCCCAGATTCCTAATAGCAGTGTCATCATGGAATAACCCAGAACAAACTTAGAAACCTGAAGCTGTGAAGCTGGACAGAATCCCCCCTCACCTGTGGGGCTTCGGCATTGCTGGGTCGAAGCCTGTGCAGCCCCTGGGCCTGTGCAGTCTGTACAGTTTCCTGGCTTCTGTGGCGCAGGGCCAGACTACAAAAATACGTACACTTGATGAGAATTTCCGCTTTTGATGAGGCTTATTTGAACACCAAACATTTTACATTTATATCATTTAAAAGTATTAGTTACATCTAGAAACCATACTCTTTGGCTTGAGGCTTAGAGAAAGGATAGCAACTAATGGCCCATGCTGTCCAGAGTTTACCTTTAAACGTGATTAGTTGTCAGTGCTATGCTAGCCAGTATGTTTATGAATAAAAAAGCAAATTCTGTAGTATACTGCTTTGTGTCTACATTTTATAGTACATAACTGTGTAACACTCATTAGAGTGTAATTTAGACATTAGAAATGTTTGGCTTTGAATGAATTAAATATACCAAAAGTAAGCCTAGGGAAATTTTCATATGTGCAGCTAAAGCAGATTTTATATTTGTCACATTAATATATTCACTTTTATATATTATAGGCCAGATTTCACTCTAAAAGAAACCACACATCAATAAAAGAATTATAAATATATCTTTCAAGTAGCTGGGGAAATAATTCAGTGGCGTGAGGTCCTGAGTTCAATCCCTGATACCACAAAAAAAAAAAAAAAAAAAATCTCTTAAATGAAAAATTTTCTATTTCAAAAAATGTATTTAAGAAAATATTTGCCTTCATGTTTATGAAACATAACTTTTATATTGTCAAACATTAATAAAAATCAATTTTTATAAACACCTGTGTTACACAAATTACGTGATTCTTTCAAAAGACTAATGCTACTTTGATTGTTTCATAGCTAAGAAAGTTGGTAAAATTCTGCCTGTTGCTCTTTGTGTTTGGGGGGGGCGTGTGGGGGGGGTGTTTTGGAGACAGTCTTTCAAGAACTTGGGCTGGCTGGAAACCCGAGGTGACCCCCCTCTCAGCCTCCTGGGTACCCAGATTGCAGAGCTGTGTCACCCCAGCTGGCTGTTGTTCCTTTCAAAGGATGTGAACATTAAGTTCAAAATAGAAGTTTAACTCTGCAGTGAGCCTGCCTTAAATTACAAGCAAGAGGAAGAAGATAAACGGCAGAGAAGTATC
Organism: Myocastor coypus; assembly: GCA_004027025.1. NCBI lineage: Eukaryota > Metazoa > Chordata > Mammalia > Rodentia > Myocastoridae > Myocastor > Myocastor coypus. Next base: position 49,122 of record PVJA010009517.1, read on the forward strand.
AGGCAAACTTCTGTTTTCTGTGTAAAATTCATTGTGCAGATTTTGTAAGTGAGATAAAAGGATTTGAAACTAGTACTATATTGTCATGATATATGCATATTCTAAACAAAAAAATGTTCTTAAGGGTGGTTTTCATGACATGCTTGAAACTGTTCCCCCACTTAAGAAGAAATTACATGTTTCTACACAGATGTTGAAAATCTTGCTAAACTCCTGTCAAGGATTTGTTTGTTTTACATTCAACATTTTTATGATGAGCAGGCACAAATAAATTCTAAAAATGAAAAAAGTGCTTGGATTTCTCATTTAATCTCCTACCTGGGTCCCTGACATGATGCACTGTGGGAAGGTACTGATATACCCTGGAAAGACACCTCCAGTTCACAAGTAAGGCTTTACAGTTTGGCCTTTGGAAGTGAGAAAAAAAAAAAAACAGGAGTAAACTACAAGCAGAGATAAGGTTGCAAGTGACACAAAAGTAAGCATGTCACCCACAAAAACTAATGTGATAGTTATGTTGACTGCATTGGCATTGGAGGGCTATGGAAGAATAGGGAAGAATATTTCTAAATTGGAAGTTTAAATCCTCCTTGTATTTTCTTTTTGTTAGAAATATGAATCTATTTTAGCTCTCTTATGTTGTTTGGTTTTGTTGTTGCTGCTGTTGTTGGGATTTTTTTGGTCTAAATGGTATAAACATGGTCTTGGAAAATAACATGGGATGGCAACTTATTTTTATTGCTGTTGTCACTAGAACATTAACATAAAAGCCAAATCTTGTTTGATGGAACATTCTGCATACTTTGCTCATGAATTACACAAACCAAAAAAGCAATCCGGAGCGTGTGTCAAGCATAACTCGAAATGGTGTTCTCTACTGCATGCAGAGTGGCTAACATCTGCTCCCTCACACTCGAGACACCCTTTGGAAATACAGGCCAGGACTGGCTCAGAGCAGAGCTGATCCAATCCTGACACTGTGCGGGTGACTTCATAAACTGCCTCTGTCCTTGACGCCTCCCCCAGAAAACCATAAACAGCTGTGAAGCTTTTTTCTTTTGCCTTCTGGTGAGATATTTGTCAACTCCTCAACATGTTCCTACAATCACATATAAAAGGTAAGGTTCAGAGGTCTAAAGTAGAAAGTGGGCCTCCAGGGGAAATAATTTTCTTTTAACCATAGGTGTGTGTACCTGCTCATTATCTGCAAGGCTTGATTTCACCCTAGGAAAGATGATAAGTTGTCGGCTGGGGAGGGTGCCTTCACTCATACCAGCCACCAGAGGATAGCTTAGTGCGCTGATGAGGTAATCTACTAATTGGTCTCCGGTGGGCCACCCTAATTAATGCATAGTGCCAAATGAACAGTTAATGCGTTTGTCTCCAACTAGAGAGCTACACCCATTGTTTCCTCTTGGAAACCAAGATCCCTTAGCTCTTTGCTCTTTTTAACCTGCTCCCATCAGTAGGCGCGGCATTTCACCTGAATGAAACTTTCGTTGTGTTTCTGTTATTGTCTTAACTGTTCCTTCCTTCCTGGCACTCTTCCCCTTAGCTGGCCTTTGTCAGCTTCCTTCCACGTGGATATGCGCTGCGCAATTCTCACTTCCCTTTGGCCCCTTTTCCCACTAGAAAATGATCTGAGAGCCAGAATACATATCATATCCTGGTGCTTATGTTGAAGGCATAGGGAGCAGTTGGCCCAACCTCTTTAGGGATAAACAAAGCCCAGGCATCTCTCATATGCAAAATTTTCAAATGTACATGTCAAACCTGTAGGATTAGAAAACTTTCAGCTAAAGCTATGTGATTTTACAAGGTAAAATATGGTATGAGGTTTATGCCTTCAGTAATTTGGTATAAGGAGCCAACAAAACGTGTAAAACTTTCATAGCTTCTGTTCAGCCCAAGTGATGGTATTGGCTAGTTAAAATTATAAATTAAAATGATGTCTGTGATTTAGAGAACTCAGCCCGCTCATCATGAGGGCAGCTTCCCACTGTCCATGTGGTCTCATGGACTAGATTGCCTCAGAATAGCTGTTGTATGATAAAGTCAAGCAAAAAAGAAAAGGTTCACGGTAGGCACTTTTTTAAAGTAAAAAAGAAAAAAAGAGTCAGGGGGATAGAGATAAGGAGCAAAGCAAACTAAGACAAACTGGGAAGCCTGCAGTGCCCTCCTTTATAGAAAAATGTCTATCTGAACCTGTTTGACTGTTTGGTTAAGGGAGGGTTCCATGTGACAAAGTTTGGGTAATCTTATCATAGAACTGAAAATTAACCTTCCTATACATAGTCAAAATGGTCTGTACCTGTTTTGTTAAGAATGTGCCTGGATTCCAAAGATTAAATAAGGAAGGTAGAATTATGAATTAAATAATAACCAATTTGAGTTCCCCTCTGTTTTTTACTTTCCTGCTATTGTTTTGAATAAGGCTGTGGGACAAAGAGCTGTTTAGGTCAAGCACTATAAATTACAATTTTCATACAATAGTAATCCACTAAAATGATTCCAAAGTCTGATCAAAGTACTTCAAAAAGACTTCTAAAACTTTTCCACCGCACAGGGGTGGGGAGAAGCTGATTCAGTGCCTTGGTTTGCTTTCGTCGGTATAACAAAGATCAAACTTGATATCCTGCCTACTTGACATAAAATCCAACTCATTAGATAGGTTCATATTTTATTGTTTCATGTATTAGAAAAAGATTTAAGTTTTTGTCCAGTGAACTAGGACAACTAAACGTTAGGAGTCACTTATAAGAAAAAACACATAGAGGTGCATGTTTAAATAAGCATAACTTATTGATTAAATATGACAAAACTGAGTTACAGCTTTTATTTATTATTTATTTGTTCATTTATTTATTAATGGCTTTGGTGCAGTCTCACTAAGCAGCTCAGACTCCTAGTGAGCCTCCTATTTTCAGCCTCCCCAGCACTGGGATTACAGGCATACCCCACCACACCTGGTCTTGGTGGCTGGCTCAGCTCACTCAGGGGCAGGGCCAGCACAGCATGTGGTGCTAGGGATTGAACCCAAGTCCCTGCTCTCCCCTTAGCACTTAGTCTGCTAAGCTGTCTCACCAGCCCTATGTTGCAGTTTTTGTTAAGGCTGCCTAACCCTTATACTTAGAATAAAGCAGAGCTCTGAATGTATTTCACATTGTAATAATAATCACGTCCATGGGGGCTTTTGGTTTTCAGCCTTTTTGCCTCTCTTGGATCTACCTGAAGCTGTCTTTTGGGAGGCAGGGTGCTGGGAAATACCGTAGCAATCACAATGCTGAGCAGATTCTCACCATCTGTAGTGCTAGTATGGATGGCAGCAAGAGAGTGAGGCTCAAAGAAGAACCCATGGCACTCTGTCAGGGCAATTTTTATTTTTTAAAAGGGAGGTCATGTTTGAAATGCTGTCATGATATATAACCAAGCCAATTAAGTAATAACAATTGAAGTTCAGAGTTTAATTGAAGGCCGAACATGAAGCTGATGACCATTAACCTAAAACAGTCATTAATTCCCCTGGAAACTGCCTGGGTCCAAGGCATCACTAGACTAACTGGCATTTTTTTTTTTCTTTTAAAATGCCTTTTGTCATTTTTACATTCAGCACAAATACATTCAGAAGTAATTGTGTTTCTATTGTAGACTTTATTTTTCAATTTCATTTGAGATTCTTTTATAAAACAAATCAAAATTTTGATTTAAAACTGCCATTTTCTGTATACACCTTAGTTTTTAAAGTAAACTGAAAGATGCACATTTTTTATTTAGTTACTTAGTATTTATCTCAACTGGGACTTCTTTCTGTATTGGTTTAATGCAAAAATTTTTTTGTTAATTTTAAACTCAATGAGAATAAAAACCATTGCTTATTTCATTTGCTTCTTTTATTTACTAATATCTAACAGTTCCTCATATAGAACAGCTGTTCAGTAAATACTAAATAAATAATTATTAATTTTATATTTGCAATGTTGTTATTAGCTTACATTAGACAAATAGCTAGAGCCTTTGGTTTCCATTTTCTTCAATTTCAATAATAGGTGCATTTACTGGAATCAAAGAAAACTACCCTATATGTTGAAGTTAATTAAAGAATTAAGCACTTTAGGGCTGGAAAGATAGCTCAGTAGAATAAGCACTTGCCTGGCAAGTGCAGGGTCCTAAGTTCAGTCCTGGTACTAAAGAAAAAAAAAAATCACTTTAAAAAACACCCCCATCTGAATTAAAGCAAAGTTATGGAGAATATTTTAGAACACATATTTAGTTTAATGAGAATTTATCTGACCACATTGAATTTGCTTTAAAATTAAGGTACAGCCTTAGTTATCCACTAAATTGCTAAATGACAACCTTAAAAATTTTACCTTTCTGTACAAGCCTAACTTTATCCTTGGATTTCCACTTCAAAAACAGTTTACCTTAAAACTATGTGACACTCCAAATAAAAGTGTTTTGCTCCCAAGTTTTGAGGGCACGCAGTGCATCTACTACATTAGTTGCAAAGGGCACTCCTAATTGCCCACTTTAGTAATGCTGAAATGATGGCAAGTAGTTCCTGGTCTGAGAAGTGGCTGGTGGCTTAGCTGAGAAGGGTTCTTTGGCCATTGGCCAACAGGACCTGACCTTTGGAGGAACATGGTGTGAGAACCTCTCGGTGGGTGTTTCCCTCGTTAATCATTAATGCGCACTGTATTATCATTTGAAAGCTAAAGGCCATAGACATTTCCTCATATTTTGGAAACTTGCAATACAAAAGGTGCACCAGACCTTCCACATTTCTTTGCAGGTTGGATTCCTGGGGCTTCATCTTTTGGGGCCCTTTCCTTTGCGATTTCCTTCTCTTGCAGAAAAATGGCTGCAATCAGGTGTTTGTGAGACCCAGACTTGTTTGAGTGCATGTGGTAATTCTGTCTTGTATTTCTAACAGTAAGACTGAGGTCACCAATATTGAGTCGAGTCTCTGATTTGTGTTTAGAAGTGTTGTACTTGAGGTACCGTGGAGAATTTTTTTTTTTTTTGCCTTTTTGAGACAGGGTCTCGCTCTGCAGTTCAGGCTGGCCTTGAGCTCACTTTTGTGGCCCAGGCTGGTCTCGAACCTGCACCAATCCTCCTGCCTCAGCCTCCCGAGTGCTGGGATTACAGGTGTGAGCCACCACGCCCGGCCTGTGGAGAATTTTTAAATGCAGTAAAACATCCCTCTAGGAGAAAAATTATTATTGCTTGTCAAAATGGAAGAAAAAAAGATTTGGGCATTTCAAAAAAGACAACCACAATGTAAGAAATATGTGCTGCTTTTAATAAGATTTTAACTGTAGATTTTGTTCAGTGACTAGTTTTACATTTGCTTATAATGGCTGAATTCACTGCTATTAAGGATTCCGGGGCCAAGTTCAGCTCAGCAGGAAATAAGTTTATGATCAGTTATGGGCACTGTCTTTGAAGTGGGTAATGACCACATGGATACCATGTATTTTCCCTTCCTGCCTTGGACCATTCATTTGCAGTGCAAATATAAATAAATTCTAAGCATTTGGAACATAATTCATAACTGTTCATTAACCTAAGTAATAAAACCAACAGTAACATTTCATATGGTTCTGTAACATCAAGTGAGATGCCTGTACATGGCTAAAGTCTCTACAAATTCATCTAAGCTAAGTATATTGATAGGAACGTGATTTGAAAATAATACACACTAGAAAAGCAGAGAAAATCATTACTTTTGATAAACTAAATGCCTACAAGTGAAGTGATACTGATGAGCAGCCCTGGTAGTTTTGGCTCTCCAAGAGTTGAGGATTGTTATATTAGATGGCCTTATATCCTTCCCAGTTGTGGGAGGGCTTTGCTTTTTGTTTGCTTCTGTTTTTGTCCCCAACATAGACTCTTCTTTTTATATCTTGGCCTTCATATCATGAGCTACCCATTTTCTGGCTTGCACAGTGCATTTTATAAGGTCTTGTTATGACTTGTGTCTAGATGTCCCTCCAAAGCCTTACACAGTCATACATGGGGCTTCTCAGAGGTGGCTGGATCTAGAGCCACCTAGAATCACCTAGTGATTGACTCATAGTGCAATTCAAGAATTAAGGGTGCTAAGATTACAGGTGGTGGTTACTAAGTGAGTCTACTGATGGATTTGGCAATACCATAATCCTTGTAGCATAGATAGATTATAAAAAGGGCAGAGAAAAGCTGTGAAAGTCCCTCGCTTGTTTGCTACTTCTGCCTCCCATGAACTGTTCCTCCTGTGTGATGCCTGTGTGTTATGCCTTGCAACCAGCTGATTATGGAGTAAAATCTCTTCAAAATGTGGGCTAGGGCCACCTAGCCACATGCCGAACTGGCCCCAACCCAGGAGGCACTGAGCCAGCCACTGAGTGCCAGCCACTGAGTCCCAGCCTGGTGGCGCATACCTATTATCCCAGGGCTGTAGAGGCTAGAAATGAGGATTAGTAGGAGTCTGAGCTACGTAGTAAGACCCTGTACCAAATACATTAAAAAATAAAATAAAAACGTTTTAAAATGTGGGCTAAGTAAGCCTTTCTTGAAATTTGGATGTCAGCTATTTTGTCTCAGCAATGAGAAAAGTAACTAAACAGGTGCTAATTATTTATTTAATGATACTGGTTTAAATATTTACGATGTTGGTTTGACATATCCTTCCATGAAGAAGAGTTAAAATATTTTTAAGGATGAAGATAAGTACGCTTTATATGGGAATGTGATTTTTTGTTAGTATGATTCCAATTAAGCCATAAATAATTTTCCTAAAACATTTTAGTTGTATCAATAAATTCTGACAGTTAAAATTATAATTATTATATACAGAAAATTTTCTAAGTGACTAGTGTGTGATATTCTAGAACCATAACAGGAGGAGTCCACAACAGGTTGGAATCCTCTTTCTGCCTACAGACAACCAGTCTCATGAAAGCCTTCAGTTTCTCCATTTGTAACTTTGGAATAATAGCTATCACACAGGTCTGTTGAGAGGACTATTAAGATTAGTGCTTAATATATCATAAATCATAGTTCTAACAAAGCTAATATCATATACTATAGCTTTATATATTATATAGTTACTAATAAGTTACTGCTACATAGAATCAATGTGCTTGATTTTATTTTTTTATTATTATTATTGGGTTTTTTTAGAATTTATTTTATTTTATTTTTTCTTGTTTCAGAACTTTTGTTTGTTTATTTATTTTTATGGCCGGCTCAGCCTGCCCTGAGGGCAGAGCTGGCACAGCATGTGGTGCTGGGGATTGAACCATGGTCCCTGCAGCCACCTAAGCTTTCCTAAGCAGGCGCTTTAGACCACTGAGCCATCCTGCTAGGCCCCAATGTGCTTGATTTTAAAACTGTTTTCCATTTCATATGGAAATAACTATCAGGTGGTTTGGCTTATTATTGCTTTTTCTAACATTCATTTAAGAAAAAAAAATAACAATTTCCCAAAAGTTAAGAAACAGGCAGAACGAGATCCTGGTTTGGTGATGGGTACATATCAAGTTATTTGTACCTGAAGGCAGATGTCGAGTTGAACATTCTGTTCAGAGGAGGAGCTCAAAGGCAGGGAACTCATGCTACTCTTTTTTTTTTTTTTTTTATCTATTTATTTTTTTCTTGTTTCAGAACCTTTGTTTGTTTATTCACTCATTTTTATGGCCGGCTCAGCCTGCCCCAAGGGCAGGGCTGGCACAGCATGTGGTGCCGGGATCCAACCGAAGTCCCTGAAGCCACCCAAGCTTTCCCAAGTAGGCGCTTTAGACCACTGAGTCATCCCGCCAGGCCCTCATGCTACTCTTGATAGGGACCGTGGCCTTTACCAGGAACACCACTTCAGTGACCATGCAACACAGAAACCAAGCAGTTCTAAGGGTATTTGATTGATGGCCTGAATTCATCATGCACCAGCTGAGCTCCCAAACATTCATGACTTTGTCATGATAGAAGAGCTTTCTTGAAAAGGACTGAAAGTCCCTTGCAATTTGGTTCCAACCAGAATTACATGAAGAATTAAGTTTGTGCACCAAAGCACCATTGTGCTTTCCTTGGGCCACTGTTAATTCAGTGAAAGAAAGGATTGATGCTCTTTCAACTTGACCTTTGAAAAAACAAAAATATAGAACAAAAAGAATTTAGGGAAATTTCTGGTTTCTTCTTGGATTCTTCTTCTGGTTGATGATTGTAGTACCTTTGGGGGATAGCTTTTAAAATGTGACTTGGCCAGCATGCCACTTTCAAACATAAATTTCATTGGATGACAGGAAGTTGAACAGTTTCTAAACAATTGAACAAATATTGATGCTTCCCTCATAAAACACAGGCCAGTCTTAGATGTTGGAGACAGATTCTGAATCAGCTTCTTGGCAGCTGAAAGCATGGTAACAATAATGTTGGGCAGGGAAAGAAGGTCCTTTCATCTAGGGGCTTCAGAGTGTTTTGCAAACAGTGAAGGAAACTGAACAACACCCATGCTAACTAGATGAATGCTCTTATGTCCTTTCCTGAGAATCTTAACAAATTTAGCTTCCCTTCTTATTGAAGTTGCTTATTATTTTACAACAATAAAGAAAATTGGGGGGGATCTTGTTCTAAACAAGCTACATGGTTTCTTTATATTTATAGTAGGTGATATTAGGAATCTGAAAAATATTTTTAAAGTATTAAAATACATACGTGAGAATGAATGTAGCATGAATTGGTTAGTGTTATGATTGAGACCCATTAGGGATTACTAAAGGAGCACATGCAACATAAAATATAAACGTGTATAAAAGATGATAAGATTGGTTTATGCTGTTGAGCCACAAGAGTGCGATGAGAAAGTGTACAGAAGGCGTCTGCACACTGGAGGCTGAAAGGTTCAGTCCAAGCTCTGGAACTCACTGCGGTGTTCTGTGCAAGTCCATATCAGGAGGCTGATGAGTCTGTAATAGGACGCTGAAGGATCTATACTGGCAGGATAAAACATCTACACCAGAAGGCTGAAGAGTCTGCCAGAAGCCAGGAGATGACATCCAAGCAGAAGGCAAAGACTGGAGCTCCTCCAACAAATTAGCAATCGGTCCTTCCTTATTTCCCTTTTATTGTAGCCAGCCTAGGATGGACGAAGCACTCACACCATCTCTGTGCCATCCTCTTCCACAAACTTGGGCTATTTACAAAGTGAGGGATCTGAGTGCCCTGCTGAGTTGTGTAAACTTCTAAACTTCTCAAGTGGACACAGTCCTCAGCCATTACAACATTCTAAAGCATGCACAGCCACTGTAGGGTATGTTCTCTACAACCTAGGATGTTGAACTACTCAAATGTCTATCAGTTACTGATTGCTCAAGACATATCCAGAGACATAGGTCCCTAAGCAATCCAAGTTCTAAGAGGGTTAATTTCCTCTTAGAGAACAGACAGACCCAGTAATGTATCATGCAGCACCCAAGTCAAATACATTATATAAGAATTCTTTGAAAATCTGTCATGTCTGCACCAGAATTCAAAGGACGTCATTACTCATCTCGACAGTGTAATTTTAAAATTAGTAATGGAGCCAGCATGGTAACACACACCTGGAATCCCAACACTTACAAGGCTGAGGTAGGAGGAGCATTGCAAGTTCAAGCCCAGCCAGAACTACATAGTAAGACCTTGTCTTCAAAAGCAAAACACAAACAAAAGAAATTAGTGATGAAAAATAAAGGAGCCCTTTAAGAGAACTATAGAAGCGAAGTCTTAGCAACATATGCCATCATGTGGGATAACCCCCCCCACCTCTTTACTTTCCCCTCCCCCACAATAAAAACATTATTTTCACGACTTATTCAACTGAATTGTATTGCTCAAGTTCTCTGTTTTCCAGATGTAGTAGTTGATACAGTGTTTCAGCGTGGCTGAATGACTCAGCAGCCCGGTTCCCTGTTGGTGGGAGCCCCTCTCTGGGGTACAATCGGTTCCTCCCTGGAGTGTGACCAGGGCCTGCCTAGGATATGATTGGCTTTCTCCCTAGAGCAGGATCAAGGGCCCATCCTGGGGTATGATTGGTTCCACCCTAGGGCACAATGGGCCTGCGTCAGAATGACTGAGCACAAAGAAAGAGACTATTTAAAGAGCTAAAGGAGTCAACACTTCCCTTGGTTGGAGAAGCTTCAGTCTTCGCATTTAGCCAGGACTTCATCGTCTGGCTTGCAGCGCAGACTCTTCGGCCTCCAGCTTGGATCTTTCACCATCTGTCGCAGACTCTTCAGTGTCCATTACAGACACTTCAATCTTCCATCGCAGAACCATCAGCCAACGGATAGAGACTTACACGGAGTGCTGCAGTGAAGTCCAGACCAAGGGACTGAATCCTTCAGTCCAGAGCATGCAGACACCCTCTGCCCGCTTCCTCATCTGACTCTGTGACTGACTATTGTAAGCCAATCTTATAATTACTTATAGATTGTATATTTTGTGTTAATATCCATTCCTTATATCTGTTCTGTAAGTAAAACCCTGACCAATACATCAGCGCATTTAAAGTGCTGTAATGATAAGAGCTATTCTTATTTTGCTAAGTGCTTAATACATATCTAATTCAAACAGGTCTGGTTACCTATGAGAGGGAACTAGAGCCTACTCATGGCTCCCAGGAGCATTGGTGCCAGATACCTAATTGTAGATCCAATTCCCACAAGTAGTTTCAGTTTAGGATGTTAACTTAGCCTCTTTGGTGTTTCAACTATCTCTTGTATAACAATAGAGATCAAAAGTACCTCTTGCATATGCATTGTAAACATTAAAGCATTTAATACATTTGGAGCACCAATAACAGAACTTAGACTCAGTAAGTAACTGAAAAATGTTAGCAATCACCAGTACTCTCTTTCTAGATAGCATCACTGAAGCTCACACAGATTAAGTAAATTGTCCAAATTTTCCCATCCAATAAAAGATTTGAGCAATCATTTCACCAGTGAAGAGATATGGCATTTAAGTGTACGAAAGAGACCTAATAGCATTATTTTTTACTCCGTAAAATCAATGAGATATTACTATGCCTCTATTAGAATAATGCATACAAACAAAATGATATTATCAAGTGTTGAAAGATGTGGATCAACTGGAACTCCCATACATAGCCAATAAGGTTATAAAATGCTAAAAAAAAAAAAAATTAAAAAAAATTTTTTAAAAGAGAAAAAAAAAAAAAAAAAAA
>PVJA010009518.1:0-60404 GCA_004027025.1 Myocastor coypus
TAGCCTAGGGCGGGAGCTAAGGCAGAGAGCCTGAATGTAATATAAAGAGAGACAGAGAGACAGACTGGAGCTCTAGCTGTTGCTGTTGCTCTGCTGCCGTGTTGGTTGGCTACCTCTGCCACCATTTTGTTGCTGTTCTGCCGCCATGAACTGGATGCTCTCCGCCCTGCTCCACTCAGCCTTGGGCCAGCCGAATATGAACTGAAACCTCTACGAACTGTGAGCTAAATAAACCTTTCCTTCCTTCATTTTGAGTGTTGGGTATTTGTCCCAGCAACGAGCAAAAAGGTAACTAAGACACCTTTTCATCTAGGCATCAAGAATCTGGTGCCTTCCCCTCATGTCAGATCGGAGAAACACGGTGGCAGAAATCTTGCCTAGCTCTCAGGTAGTGGTCTTTATATTTCAACTATGCAACCCTCTGTCTAAATAAAAATGTGCACACCTAAGATGTAACAGCAGCTCCCAGAGCAGCTGAAGGGTCTCCACTGCATTTTGTGGAGCTCTGCTGGGAAGCCAGTGTACTTGGGGCAGGGTTTTGTTGAGATGTTGTCAGAACAGACAGATGCTCTCATCAGGAAGCCTAATTCTTTGGGCGATCGGGGAGGATAGCAATTAGGCCACTTATAACAAAGGTCAAAATAGCGCTGACTTCTCAAGGACAAATTAGAAGTCAGTATTTCCATGAGGGTAGTTGATGACAAGTAGCCTAGGGCTGGGTGGCAGCTTCTAGGTGTTAGGGACTGAGGCTCCTTTGTTACACTGTTCTTCATCCTCAGCAGCTTCCATCTCATGGCCTAAGATAGTTGTGCCAAGGTCAGTGAGTGCCCTCATTCCAGCTTGGATGCAGAGGAACCAGAGGGTACACCCACTGCCCTCGAGGCTGTGGCCTAGGGGCTGCACTGCTTTGTATGTCCTGGGCGGATCAGGAAGGTTGATCTTTAGCTGGGCAGCCATGTAGGGATTTAGTAGGAGAGTAAGAGGGGGGATAATTATTCAGGGATGGCAGTGGCAGAGTGCTACAGACAACAGGTCTAACTTTGGAAGATGTGGTCCAAATGCCTGTACCAGGCATTGGGTTTCCTGTTTACTGGCCAGTGGCTCTGTGCCAGACATTAAGCTTGGCCTAGGATTCTGGCAGAGAAGCTCACAGCTTCTTCCTTCAGGCCTGTGCCTATAGTCTAGAAGGAGCAGACAGATGAATGTACTCCTTGGTTGGGTGCAGCTGGGGTAGCTGGGACTGGGGCCTGTGAGCAGGAAGGGCTGCTGTGCCCTGGGAGGTGCCTACTGAGGCACAGAGAGTGGTGCTCCAGCCTGCTTGGGGCTCCTGAAGGCTGTGGGGAGTGAAGGCTGTGGCCAGGACACATGGGGCTTGGCTGGGACCTGTTTTCCATGCCAGGCACTGTGGACATCATCCTGTGGACATCACCCCGTGGGAGCGGGGCTGAGGGGACCACCACTTCTCCTCACTGTGACCCCAGCATTGTTCTCCAGCCCTTCCAAGATTGCCCACCACTTTCCAGGTCCTTGAACCATGGCTTAGCTTGTGCTGCCCTGCAGCCTGGTCCTCGTCCCCGTGTGCACCAGTCCAGGCACCACTGTGCTCACTTGGGCCGCAGCGTTTTTCCCCCTGGGAACTGTCTGTCTTCCAAGTCTGCACAATGCTGGGGCTCTCATTTTTTCAGTGGAAAGCTGGGGACCCAGCGGGTAAGTGATGTGTCTGTGGTCCCAGGACTTGAACACATACCAGGGTCCTGGCCTGCTGTTTTTTTTTTTTTTTTTTTTTTTTTTTTCTTTCAGACAACAGGATTCTGTAGCCGACTTTAGATGTAGTTCAAGGGGGCTAAAGATTCCTGTGCTGGGGAGGTGGTATGGGGTCATGGAGAGCAGCAGGGAGGAATCCTCAGCTCAGACAGAGAGGGGCACTTTTGTAGAGGCCCCACGAGACACCAAGGAATAGTTATTGCACCAGAGACACAGAGGGATAGACTGAGCTTCACACCAGAACTTGGAATCCCATGTTCTATTTTATTCTTTGGAAATTTAAGATTTACAGGAAGGGATGAGGCGATAGAAAAGCAATCTAAGTGCCTGCCTGGCAAACACAAGGACGTGGGTTCAATCCCCAGTACCTCATGCCATGCCACCTGGCCCTGACACCTCAGTCATGCCATGCCAGCCACTGAATCCAGGTGTGGTGGCACAGGCTTGTAATTCCAGTAGTGGGGAGGTGAGACAGGAAGATCACTACTAGTCCAAGCTGTGTAGTGAGACCCTGTATCAAATAAGTAAATAAATAAATAAATTTACAGGGAAAAAAAGTTCAGTATTGGTTGACAATATTACTACTTAGAAATAAGCATGATTAATCCTGCAAGCCAGGCCAAGAGTTTGATCCACAGCCTGCTGTGATGACCTTGCTCCTGGGACTTGAAGGCAATTGAGACTGGCCATGGGGGCACATGCCTGTAATCCCAGCTCTTGGGAGACTGTAAGTAGGCAGCTCACTACGAGTCCAGTCTAGTAGTGAGACCCTAAATACCCTGTAGACGCTTTCCAAAAAAAAAAAAAAAAAAGCATGATTAATATTCTGGCATACACTCAGCTTTGAAGCAGGAGTCACCTTTTTCTTTCTAAATGTAATAGAAAGTGTCTCTGCTCCACATAAATCATTAAAACTACAGAGAAAAGAATTTTTAAAAAATCCCCAGTTCTTTTATTCAGAAATTCCTCTTGTTTATCCCTGGGTGATACTTATTTTAGACCCCTTTTTGATTCAGATGGATACAGAGGTAAATATTTAGATATACTTGTACTGGTGAGATAGCCATACCTATGGGTACTTGCAAACCACCTGCAGTCTGGCAGGTTTGAAGTGAGAGGTACTCAGAATAAAACACACCCTGGCTTAGAAAACATAATAGGAGGCAAGAGCTCCCTTCTTAGGGAGTCTTTAGGGGATGCTGTTGGGCGTTCCTGCTGGTTGCACTGTGGGCTACAGCCTATCCCTGGCATCCCCAGTGGGCATTGCTTCTGCATCTGCTGCTGCTAGGTGCTGCTTCAGGCCACTTGGTTTCCTTTCCATTGTATAGGAAGCTGGCCTTTTCTTCTTTATCACTGAAGAATTCCTGAGCACAGTAGCTTACCGCAGCCTTGCTGAGGTGTAGTTTGCTCTTCTCAGGAATCTAGGTCTCATCCCTATGAGATCATTTTAGCTTCCTTGTGCACAAAGCACTGCTGAGGCCACTACCCTACAGTTTGGGTTGACTCACAGGAAACCTGGGAAGAGGCTCTGCGGCACCCTGGGGGCTGTCCACCCAGAATCTCAGTGGGTCCTTATGATTATTGTTTGAATTAATTTTAAGCTGCATACATCGTAAGCAAATCTGTGCTCTTTTCTAGGGTCATATTACTACTATACATCAGTGATGGCAAACCTCTTAGTGGTGAGCCCCTACTGCAACCTTAACCCACTTTTTTATCACAAAGTGCCAGCATTGCAGTTATACCTGAATCCTGGGGCTTTATTTCAGAAAAAGCAACTCATACAGTAACATCTTTAATCTTTTAAAAATGTATTTAGTACAGGATCTACAGAGTCTCCCTAAACAGATCAGACTTGCAGTGATCCTCCTATTTTCAGCTTCCCAAGTGCTGGGATTATAGCATGTGCTGCCATGCCGAGTCTTATTTGCGGTCTCAGTGTGTCCAGGGGGCAGGACCAGCATGGCATGCCAGGGGTCGAATCCAAGTCCCTGCATCTGCCTACACAGGCACTTTAATTGCTGAGTTATCTGGCTGGCCTAACATCTTCTAATCTTAAAAGAAAAACACTGTAACATCTGTGCCAAAAGTTCACCTCCATCCCTATAAATAAAGCTAGCATTCATTGTGGCCACTGGCTCCTGCTGAGGTCTCCCTTGGATCCCAGCAGCAGCTGCTGTCCCGGGCTTGAAACATATCCTTCTCAAACTAAAAAACTGATTTTATATTTATGTATTTTTATTACTTTTATTTTTAAAAATCTTGTTTATTTATTTGATACAGGCTCTCACTACATGGCTCAGACTCATAATGATCCTCCTATCTCAGCCTCCCCCAGCACTGAGATTACAGGCGTGCACCACCACACCTGGTTTCAGCACATGGTACCAGGGATCGAACTTGGACCCTTGCACTTGCTAGGCAGGTGCTTAGACTGCTGAGCTATCTCCCCGTCCCTGTTTTTATATTTTAATTACAATTATGTTCTGAGCATTACTGAAAAAAATAGATTGGGTTCAGGTTAATGTATGACAGTCCTGCACTCATTCAGAATAGTCTATATGTGTAGACTCCAGTGACTTACCTACTCCTCAAATGAACTTTGCATTCAAACTCATAAGCCGACACAGACTATAGGAAAATTGTAGCACTTTAAGTGATGTGTGTTGTCTCAGGAGCCAACACTGCCTACAGACATTCCAGGTTGTGTCTGAATTGTTTGACACAAATCTGTCTTAGGAGTCCGCCCTTACACAGGTCCCACCAGCTCCTGTCTGTGTAGCGGCCCCAGAACAAGAAGAGCTGGACGATCTTAACGCCAAGCCTTTGGAGTACATTGCATTGGGCTTTTGTGTATACATTATAAGATCATGCTATGACATCGTAAGAAAGCTCTCCTTGCTCCCTGTTGAGTTGGATGTCTTTCTGGGCCACTACCAAGTGAGTGCCCATCTTTCTGGGGCAAGTATGTGTGTGACAAAGGAATGACTGAGTGCTTGAGCTGGTGCTGCCGGGACATCCCATGTAGTGAGCCTGGTTCACGCTGAGATGGTGCCCATGTGGACCTGGTCTAAGGTTAGGAGGCTCCAGAAGCCTCATGGGGCTGGAACCTTGGGGTGAGGGGGCCCTGAGGTCCTTGGGGTGTCCCTGTTAGCCTCTCGCTCTGTTTTGCAGATGATATGGCAGAACTTCTCCTGGGGGAGTCAAAGCTGGAACAGTATCTGAAGGAGCACCCTCTGAGGCAGGGGGCCAGTCCCCGAGGCCCCAGGCCCCAGCTGACTGAGGTCCGCAAGCATCTGACTGCCGCCCTGGACCGAGGGAACCTCAAGGTACCGTGGGCCTCTGAGATGCAGTGGGAACCATGGCGAGTAGTGCCCTCATCTCCTCTGTGATGTGTGGTTGGAAAAGATGCCTGGAAGTGGCCGGGTTGGGGTGTACCAGTATGCCCCACTGTGACTATCTTCTTAGAAGCAGGCCTAATGTGGCAACTCCCAGGCTGGCCCCCCCACCTGTGGGGTGTTCCTGATGATAGTCCCCAGTGACACGTCCTCCCTGACAGGAGCAGCGGTCTCATGCGCTGCTCGAGGTAAAGCTTCATGTAGGGCCCAGAGCTCAGCCTGACACTTTGCCCCTTCTAGCAAAGAGAGAAGTCAGCTGTGAGTGTCACTAAGGCACAGTTTCCTCCTAAATCCCGTGGCTTGTGAATGTGATAGGCTGCTGTGGCTCAGAGCTGTGCAGATTTCATCCTGGTGCGGCAGGCCTGGCCCTGTCTCAGTGTGGGTGGGAAGTAGGAACTTGTGCTGCCTGAGCAGGGACCCTTAGCTCACAGTGTGGGACATCTCAGACTGTCCTTCTGCTGTCTGCTCCAGTTTCCCTCTGGGTTTACACTCAGCTCCATTTCTGCTTCCTTCTTCTCTACTGCACTGCTTGTGTGTCCCACCCCCCATCCCTTTCCGTTTTGCAGGGGACCTCTGACCTTCACTTGTCTGCCCCTCCCCTGCTGCATTAGCTCACACTTCCTGGCTCTGGACACTTCCCACCCTGAGGCCTGGCCAGCACAGGGCTGGGGCCACTGTCACTGAGGGGGCTACTGCACCCCAGCCGTCTCCTCTAGAGCCCCCGCTTTCCCCCAGGGTATATTTTCCATGGAACACAGATAGTCTTTGGTGAACTTTTGAAGCTCCAACTTTTCCCTTTTAATGATGAGTTTTCGTGTCTTTTCTTCCCATCTGAGAATCTTCCGGGGCCACTTCTCTGGCCTTTCCTCTGGTCCATTGCTATGTATTTCCTTCCCGCTCAGAAGCCATGCTTGCTTTGGTTTTGCATCTTGCATCTGTATTGGAAACTCGCACTTGATCCTAACTTGCTGTGTGATCCTGGGCTGGTACCTTTCCTGTGTGTGGTTCATTTCTATGGTCTTGAATGGGGTAGGCTCTGGGGCACAGAAGGTACTCACAAGTCTTTATTCTAAGATGTTTTTCCTCTGGCCAGCTTTTTAGCTGTGTTCTGTCTAAGGGCTTGGGCACCATTGGACTGAGCTAGCATTGACGCCTGTGAGTCATACGGAAGAGTCTGGTCCTCTGTGTGTGTGTGTGTGTGTGTGTGTGTGTGTGTCTGTCTGTCTGTCTGTCTGTCTGTCTGTCTGTGTAGGACACAGTCCTGGAGGCTGGCTCAAGGGAAGCCTGTGTTTATAAGGCCATGAGCTACATTTCGATGCTAGAACCCAGGTCTTCCCCTTGCGACTCATCCTTCTCAAAGGCCAGGGCACACTGGTACAGTTAGAGAGCTATCACCTACATATTAGCAGTTCACCACCAGGAATCTTCTGGTGACACTGGTGGTGAGTCTGGGTCAGCAGGAGCTGGGGCAGGGACGGGAGCCCATGGGACCACAGCTCACAGTGGTGGCCAGTCAGACCCAATGGTGGGTCCCTCCTGGAGGGAGTGAGGCTGGGACTGTGACACCTAGGTTAGTTCTTTCCCACTCCTAATCCTTTCACCTCATCTTGAAAAATTGTCACTTACTTCACCATTCTCTGCTTGCCATCCACAGTGTGTGGTAGCGAGAGCATTGAATTTCAAGTTAAAATTCCAGAGTTTGAGTCCCAGTGCTAGCTTTGTAAGCTATGTGATATTGGCAAATTGTTTTACCTTTCTGAACTTCATGTTTCTCAGCTGTAGACCTGTATAGCTCAGGACAGTTTTAACCTCAAACTGACATGCACCACACACATGCTGCACTTGATTGGGGCTACCTACATTTTATTCCAGCTGCTGTTCTGCAGTTCCCTCTGCTTTATGAAGAATGGCCCAGTGTTGCACAGCTGTTGCACGAATGTGTTGCCCCATTGACACCACCCACTGCGAAATTTCCTGATTCCTTGACCTTTTATCTCAAGAGATCTGAGCCAGGGGGGAGCAGAGTGAGCCAGCAGCACAAGGTGACAGAGAGAGCCCCGGTTGAGAAGGGAGATCTGACTTTGGACCCAGGGCTAAAAACTGTGCTCCTCACGAACAGGGCAGCCCTGGGCTCTGCAGGGGCTCTTCTCCCTCCAGCTTCCTGGGAGCCCAGTAGCCTTGGTCCTGGCTGAGCTATTTCCTGGCTGGGCCAGGCTGTCTATGGATTTGCCAAGCAGGTTCCTCCCAGGGCTCCATCTTGTACCTCTGGACTTGTAATTTTCTGCAAGCTGATTTGCCATTTGAACATCGTTTCCTTTTCTATTTTTTTTAACTTTTCTTTTATCTTGTAAAAGGTACATAGCCTCAAACTGATCATCTGAGCTATCTTTTAAACACATAGCTCAGGGACATATGCAGCCACCCCACCCTCCATCTCCAGGACTCTTATTTTCCCTATTCTCTCCTTCTGTCCAACTTGCCCAGGGCGGCAGTGCTTCATAGATGCTGGAAGGCTTGGGGCAGCGGGAGACGCTGCAGATTCTCCTAACAAGCCTTTTCTAACCCCTAAGCCTGGCCTGTCTGCTCCCGGTGAAAAAGCCATATGGTGCCTTTTTCACAGCTCCTTTTTACCTTTTTCTTTGGTTCCTCTGTCCCCAAGTTTCATATTGATTTCTTGCATAGTGTCCTCTCCCCTGGGCCACTCCTCAACCCTTCAGCTGCCCTCTGCTGCCTGAGCATCCTCCTGGGGCAGCCCAGAAGCCCTGCTCCCTCCAGGAGATGCTTGGGAGCTGAGTACTGTGGCCCCTCCCCCCATACTCCACCTGGCCTCTACATCTTGCTGCCCACCCATCTAGGCTGCCCATTACATAGCAGTGCAGCTTCACTTGGTGCTTTTGCAAGCTGAGTCGAGAAGCCTCAGTAGCTCCCAGGAGAAGGCCTAGGCAGGTTTGCCTAGATGGCTGAGTCATCTCTTCTGTCTTTAGCCCATGAGGCCTGAGGAAGGGTGGGGTGTAGGAGGAAGCTGGTGGGATGGACTGAGGGTTAGGGAGGATGGCGAGCTGCCTCAGAACCAACAGTCAGCCTTTGGAGGGGACCCCCTGGCCCATAACCCTGGCTGCCCAAGCTTGAGCAGCTATTCAGTGGGAATAATTCGCCCTGGTAGGGAAGCAAGCCCTGGCTTTATGCCCATGGAAAACCCCTTCTTGAGTTCTTTGGGCTCCAGCTAGTGCTGGGGCAGGACCCTCCAGAGAGCTGCTTGTCGGCTTTCCCTTGTCAGCTGGCACTCGCATTGCTCATATTTTACAAAGGAAACATTCCTTCTGTCCTTGGCCAAGTGGAGGGGAGATACAGGGTTTGGTTTTGTTTGTTCACAACTTTTTTGAGATACTTGTTGTAGGATTCACCCGTTTGAAGCATTCACTTTAGGAGTTTTTACCATAGCCATGAAGCTATACAAACATCACCATGATGTACTCGAGGACATTTTCATTATCCCAAAAGGAAAGCTTAGAACCATTAGCAGTGGCCTCTTACTTCCCAACCCCTGACCCTAAGCACTCACTAATCTGCATCCTGATTCTATAGATGTGACTGTTCTGGGCATGTCTTGTAATGAGGTCAGATAATTTGTGTCCTTTCTTGCTAGCCTTTTCACCTGGGGGGCTCACCTATATTATAGCATAGATTAGTATTTCATCTTTTGTTATAACTGAGTGATGCTCCATTGTATGGCTGTGCTTCATAACCACACATAGTTGTTTGGACTATTTGGCCATTGTGAAAACCCTGCTAGGAGCGTTCGTGTCTGCCTTCTTTTATGGGGCATTACAGGGTTGTGTGACAGCAGATGGCTGAGTCCTGAGGGAACATCATGCACAATATCATAGGAAAATGCTTTTTCTCCTTTTCCTTCTAGTCAGAATTCCTACAAGAATCCAATCTGATCATGGCCAAGTTGAATTATGTGGAAGGAGATTATAAAGAAGCTCTGAACATCTATGCCCGGGTGGGCCTTGACGACCTGCCCCTGGCAGCCGTATCTCCGTACAGGTTGCGCATGATCGCTGAAGCCTACGCTACCAAAGGTGAGGCCCCTGTGCTTTCCCCTTGGGTCACTTTCTCTGGAGCCAGCACAGCTCCCTGACCCCTGCGTGACCCCTGTGCCCTTGGCTGCTGATTCACTTGACTAGTCCCAGCTCAGCCCTAGGAAATGGTCTGGGTAATTTTAAGCCCAACATGAGTGTCCTCAGAGCTTCCATTCTCCAGTTATACCTGAGGAAATGAAGGAAAGTTTTTTGGTAAACTTTCTTGACAACTGACCTGCATCATAACTAGGAATTCTTCTTGGTAATTAGGTTACTGCATGGCACATACAAGGATTCACATCATATGGGCAGCTGCCCACTTGGTCAACCAAGGTTTTATTCATTAATGTCACTCCTGGGTTAATTAAGGCCAGTTGCTTAAAACATGATAATAGTGCTTTGATGGTTAATAGGTCTCTATTCAGGGGACAGAAGAAAGTGTAAATATCTCTATAGCCATGAAGGAGCTTGTAATCTGAGAAGATGCAGTCCTATGTGAGGGACAGTGGAAAGGCAGGACATGCTGCCACTCAACGTGGCTTATTATTAGCAAGCTGCCAATTTCTCTGCTGTAATGGGTATAATCATACCCACTTGGGAGTACAATGAGGATGGTGTCAAGTAGTATTTGTGAAGCACTTAATATAGTACCTGGTGGCATGCTCAGTGCTTAATCAGTGATATTTTAAAATTTCAGTCTCAAACAATATAGCACATGGTGAGAGCCAGGAGTAGGTAACATCTTTTGGGAAGCAAGAGAACTCACTATGGGCTGGCAAGGCCAGGTGGGTTTCCAGGGGAAGGCCACTTGGAGCTGGACTCCTAAGGCCATGGCAGGAAGTGGACCCTCTGGAGCAGCTCATCAGCCTCCTGGCCCTGTTGGCCAGACTATGTGTTATGGCTGGAACAGCAGTGCCCTTGGCCATTTGTGTGCCTACAGCATTGTCTGACTGATGTGCAGGGACTGCCATGTTCCAGCCTGTGTGACTCAGTTGTCCTGTGCCGCACTATCAAAGACCTGGCCAGAGGCATATCCTTCAGAGATTGTGACAGGCATAATATATTCACCCAGTTTCCTGGGGAGCCTTGAGGGCTATAGGGCTCATCTAATTAACCTCAGTGGCCCTGTGGGTTGGCAAAAGATGCCATTACTCATTCCACTCCTTTTTTTTTTTTTTTTTTAAATCCCTCTCCTTTTGACAGGGCACTCAGGGGTAATGGCCAGGGTCCTTGAGGCTGTCTCCAGGGTCCCCAGAGCATCCGCTTTGCATCCATGTGAGCTGTAGGAGGCACTGGGGTCTATTCCACAGCTGCCCTCTTCTTCCTCTGCTCATCTATTGCTCCATGTGTCTTAGGCTGCTGGGAGCTGTGTGTGTGTGTGTGTGTGTGTGTGTGTGTGTGTGTGTGTATGTGTGTGTGTGTGTATGCACGCACATGCGTGCATGCAAAAATTATAGCATACATCGCCTGCCTTTTTCCAGTCCTGGGTTGACCTGAGACCCAGTGGATTGTAATGAGGAGTCAGGTTTGTTGGTTAGGAGTGGAATGTGGTGTTGGGATCTGTAGAACTTAGGGCTTTGCATTGGCTCTGGGACAGAAAAGTGGAGGTAGACTGTCTGAGGGTGGCACCACCAGCTCAGTGCATGGCTTCCATGTGAGGTGGGCAAAGAAGGCCAGATACCTGGACTCTTGGTCTGGCCCTGGGTGACCTTTAGTTAACAGTGGGCCCCCAGCCATGAGTGTGGCTCTTGGCTCTTGGGGTCCTACTTGGCTCCTGGATCTGCCTAATATTTGATTTACAGATACAGACAGGTTCACATGTGTTCGGGGAGTGGTCAGGGTCATTTTGCCTAGAGGAAGTGGCTGGTGCAAGTGTGGTGGCTGGTGAGGAGCGGAGGAGAGAGACGTGGTGAGCACCAGCTCCGAATCCTGTGCTTGGGGTCAGCTCCCATCACATTCACTGGCAGTGTGACCTTGTGCAAGTTCTTGTACCTCAGTTTCCCCATTTGTCAAGGTCTAAGGGGATCATAAAGATTATATAAGATAGTATATGAAATTCTTCAAACAAAGCCAGCAATAGCGTGGTGTAAATGCTTGCTCAGAAATAAGTATTGGGAGCTAGTGAGATAGCTCAGCAGACTAAGTGCCTGCTTAGGCAAGCACAGGCCTGGATTCAATTCCAGGTACAACAAACAACACCAGCCCCATGGATGGGCATGCTGAACTGGCCACTGAGAACAGGCATGGTGGCACATACCTGTAATCCCAGCACTGGGGAGGCTGAAAACAGGAGGATCACTAAGAGTCCGAGCTGTGTAATGAGACCTTGTACCAAATACATAAAAAAAAGAAAGAAAAAAGAAATAAGTATTAGTGGAGAGTGGGGACTAGAAGTGACATGTAATAAATAACAGAGACATGGCTAGCTGTCTAATTTGTAGAAATTGTCAAAGACACAAAGTTGTCAAAAGAGCTGAAGAAGCCAGTGGCTCTAGCCCTGCTTTTTCAGCCAGCTTCTGGAGAAAGTTCAAGGGCAGGCCACTGACAAGGAAGTCCATGAGTGTTGGTGTACAAAGTTCTCTCGACTCACAAGTTATGCCACGCTGGTCTGCAGGCTGCCCGAGGTGGGTTTTGTTTCACCAGTGCTATGTTTCCAACACTTCTGAGTTAATCGCTAACATTTCAAAGTTGAGGCCATTCATTCCATTTATATGCTTGGCTTTCTGGCACTTTGGAAAGAAAGAGAGAAAGAAGGAGAGAAAGAAAAGAAAATAAAAGGAAGGAAGGAAGGAAGGAAGGAAGGAAGGAAGGAAGAAAGAAAGAAAGAAAGAAAGAAAGAAAGAAAGAAAGGACGGAAGAGCAGCCCCTTCATCCTCCATGGCAAGACCAGGCTGGGGCCAGGTGACAGCAGCCTTGGGTGGCATCCCCATCCATACTTTCCCTTGTGCAACCTGCACGTTTATACACAGCAGAAACGACCTACAGAGTTCTCCGTGGTGCCTGGGGTCTGATGTGACCAGCGCTCTAGCAAGAGCCTAGTGATGCTGTTGAGCCCTCACATCTGGTCTCCACCATTGGCTGGGAGCTCGCTCCCCTGGCAGGGACTGAGCCTTCCTGACTAGTACCCAGAGCCAACACCACTCAGCTCCTGAGGCTGTCCTCTGGACAGTACCCAGTGGGAGCTTTCCTGCCTCTCTTTCTCCAAACACGGAGTTGACAGAGAAAGTAGACTGAGTGAGGTCACTAGGAAGGACCTCAGTAGTCAGCTACCCTGAGAGTCTTCTACGCCAGTACTGTGCCCTCCCGGGGTGTGTTGTTCAGCCTTTACATCCACCCCTGAGGTCAGTGCCATCACCTTTTCCACTTTACAGATGAGGAAACTGGGGAACAGGGAAGCAGGGAGGTTAAAGACACCTGGCTAGGATCCTATAGCTAGAAAAGGCTGTGTTAGGATGACCTCAGAGACTGGTTCAGAGCTGTGCCTTCCCTAGACCTCTAGATACAGACCAGGTATGGCTTCCCTAGAAAGGAGACATTTAGACCTCTAGAGAACACCCTGCTTTGTACATGCTCCCTTTCTCATTCCCACCCGTTTTTTTTGTTTGTTTTTTGTTTTGTTTTGTTTTATTTTTACCTGAACTCTACCTTTGTCTTCCTGGTCATACTCTCCAAACTCTGTGTCCTGTCATCTCTGAAGCCACCTGATACTCACCCACTTGGAGTTAGTCATATTTCAGTGCCATGATAACTCAGTGGGTTAGGATTGTGTGGGAAATACAGTGGGATGACTGATACCACCATCAGATGCAACCTCCTTGTCTGTGATGCCTGCAAAGGACTTGTGATGCTCAGGGCATAGCACTCTACTTAGTACAGATCTGCAGCTTGATTACTGATGCTGCTTGCAAGTGTTCCCTTGCTTGGAGTTCTTATGATTTGGGTGGTTCTGGGAGCTTCTGTACACATACTGCTATAATGCCACTATAATCCAACCATCTACCAAAATCCTCACCTGTCATCCACAAGACTGTAGGGGGACATCTAGATATGAACCACAGGAGTCTACTCTTGGCCTTGAAAGTCTCATACACATCCCTTTATGCCACCTGCATTTAGTCCAACTGTAACAGTTGCTAAAGTCTTAACAGTTTCAGAGTTGCAGAAAGTCCAAGTTCAATTCCAAAGTGTCATTTGAGACATAAGGCAGGATCTCAGTTGTGAGCCCCTGTGAATATAAAAAAGAAACACTTCCAGCATGCAATGGCTCAGGATAAACCTCCACATTCCAAAAGGGCAGGCAAGGAGAATAGGAAGGAATGGAGGTGAAATTCAGCAGAGCAGACTTCAAATTCTGTGCTCCATGTTCAATGCCCAGAGCAAATTGTGACATGTGAACTATGAAGAACTTGAGTGTCTGTCCCTGTATGGCACTGCCAGTGGTTGTACCCCTTCTGGCTTCTCTCTTGGGGTGGCTTTGCTTACTCCCTTGCAGCATGCCTCAGATGTTCCATATTCCTGACTTCTCCAGATTCCTGGGGTCTCTTCTGGGGAAACTGGCCAAGATCTTCAACTACCTGCATAAGGGATACAGTGAAAGGATGAAGCAAGAAACAGAACTTCAGTAATGCACAGACAGGGTCTCGGGCAGATCAGAGCCTCAGGATGGCCAGAGATGCAGACACTACTCCAAGCTAGCCACTGTTTATTGGGTGTATACAATGATCGGAGGAGAGCCAGCAACATGGCTCAGCAGACTAAACACCTGCTTTAACAAGCACAGGGACCAGTGTTCGATCCCAGTCCTGTACACCATTCCAACCCCACCCCTGGGGCTCATTGAGCTAGCCACTGAATCTGGGCATAGTGCTGCATGCCTGTAATCCCAGCAGTGGGGACGCTGAAAACAGGAGGATCACTACAAGTCCAAGCTGCATAGTGAGACCCTGTACCAAATACATAAAACAAAAAGCTAGTAATAATAATAATAATAATAATAGGGATTTATTGGGTGACCTAGAGGGCAGTGGTGACCTTAGGCTGATGAGCATCTTCATGTTGAAGAGGATGATAGGGACAGATGGCTGGTTAAGGAGGAGTTTGTCCCTTCCCCAGGGCAAATCCCTATTTTTATTACTGCTGGGTTGGCAAGGAACCAGGATGTCTTCAGCTGATGCACTTGTCCTGGGGCTTCACAGCTGTGACCAGAGGCACCCCGTGTACCACAGCTGGCTCCTGTGCAAGGCATCAGGCCTTAGACAAGCACTAATCACAATTTAATCATGGAATTATTTCCCCCAACAATGCTATAAAATGGTTCTTGACAGGTCTGCACCCCACTTTTGGTTTTATCCTCATGGCTTTGCACACTGTGCTGTCGTGGGCATCCTTCCTGGCCTCCTAGACGCTCTTCTAAAATCTGGGGGGAAACCTCCCTGACCTACAGCCTCTCATTTTGCAGGCCTGTAAAACCAGTACAGGTGGATAACACTAAGGTCTGCTGCCAGCTTGAGTGGCAGCCAAGCCCCCATGAATTGTGGCTGCGGAAGTGTCTGAGTGGCTGGGTAGCTGAGCACTGTGAGCTGGAGCCCAAGCTGCAGATGTGCTAGGCAGCCATCCTGAAGCAAGGGACCCTGGAGCTCTCTTCTCAAAGAAGTGTCTTTTGCTTTTGCAATTTTGAGCCTGCAACGGGTGGGATCTTCTTGGGTCCTCACATGCCCTGACGCCACCTTTCCTATTGTTCTGTTAAAAAGTATTTGGCTTCTTCTTAATGCTAATCTTTTCAACAGCCAACCTGTCCTGTGCTCCATCTTTGTGGGAAATTTCTTTCTGGCAAAAATGAAAACTTAGACCAGGCAGATAGCTCAGCAGACTAAAGCTCCTGCTTAGGTGCAGTGACTGGGCTTCGGTCCTTGCTGAGCCATGCCAGGCCCCCCAGGGGCATGCTCATACAGTGAATAAGACTGGGTGCAGTGGCACACACCTATAATTCCAGCGCTTTGGAGCCTGCAAACAGGAGGATCACTACGAGTCCAGTTTGTGTAGTGAGACCCTGTAGACCTTATATTAAATACATAGGGGGAAAAAAAAAAAAAGAAAAGAAAAAAGTTTTTAAGTGGACATTTTGCTTTTGATTTTCAGTATAAATGTGACTAAAAACAGCAAGCAGTATCCATGCTACAGTCTGAATATTAGGCTGCTTCTCAGTTTTCTGTACCAGATTAGTCCTTAATCTTAGTCTCTTGCAAAGTCTTAGGACAGTAGCAAATTACAGATAACTTGTTTGCCAGGGGGTGACACACAGTGGGCCTTGTTCACAACTAAAACCTTCAGAGCCGGGGCTTTTACCTACATTTCTGACAGCCTTGTGATCTTCTGAGTGCCCACCAGAGTCTCCTTTCAGACTTCACGTATAGTCTGTTGTAGGGTTGCTCCTCCAACAGGCTTCTCCAAACCATTTCAAACTCCATTTCCAAATGCTCTGAAGCACATAGTCAGGCAGCAACTCAGCTGCTCAGACTTCATTCCTCAGACCCAAATCTGTTTAGTCACTTTTTGGTCACTGAGACATAGTACCTAACTCCTGGAAGTTAAAGGAGGAGTTTATTTTGGCTCTGCAGTTTGTAGAGAATTCAGTCCATAGCTGGCTGGTTCTGAGATAGGATGGCATGGCATGAGGGCATGTCAGAGGAATAGCTGTTCACTGCACAGCAGCCAGGAAGCAAAGTCAAGGGAAGAGCTGGGAAGGGAGATAGAAACTTCCAGGTCCTACCCACAGTGACCTGCCTCTTTTGATCATGCCCTCACTTCTAATAGCAAGTCAGCTACAATAATATAATCCAGTCACCTTCCAGAGGGCCTGCCTGTGCTCTCGTGAGGCTTTATAGGGACATCTAGGCAGAAACTATAGCAGTGGCTGCACCTACCTATTTACTTGGCACTCCCGTGGTCTGATGCTGCCCACTTTCCTGGAGGCTGGACGTTCACTTGGCCTTTCCTCTCAACTCTCCTTGACCCTGCTCCTCCCATCTCATAAGCCTAGTTAGAAAAGCCAAGAATGGCAATGGAAGAAGTGGAGAAACTAGCTTCCAGCACTGGGTGAAACAAGTAAGTGGGGGACTTGTCTCTGGCATAGGCTTAGAGAGAGTCCCCTGAACTCAGTGGCCACAGGTGCTCTCCCAAGGAGTGAGGCTGGGAGCAGTAGAGAGTGGCCACTGTCTGTGCTGGGCCTTAGGTCTGCTGGGCATGGGCTAACTTTCTGCGGCAAGGGCAGTGGGAGATGGGAGGGCATGGCTTCCTAGAGGTGGCCTTTCTAAGTAGATGTGGTACATAGCATGCTGTGACACAGGGACCAATGTCTGTCATTCTGGTGGGGGAGCTGGGTCTCTAACTGACCAATTGGTCCCAGGTCACTATTCTTCTACCACCCATTAGGATTCAGTTCTCATATGAGAGATTGAAGCTGGTTTGCTAGCATGTTGCTAGTCACAGAAAGGGGAAAAGAGAGAGGCCTAGGTTGAGTGGAAATGCCACCCTCCAGGTCTGTGGCACATCCCCTGGTGAGAAGTTGCTTGTGGGACCAGAGCTGCCCTGTTCCCAAGAAGAGGGTGGGGTTAAAAGTGTTCTTCAGAGTTTGGTCTTTTTGACGCAGTTGGGCCAGCTAGAGGATTCAGGGGAAAGAAAGGACAGTGCAGGGCCATGGGACATGGGGGGCTGGTGCCTAAGAGGAGCAAGGTTAGGGACTCAGAAACAGCAGGTGGTGCTCCACTCCCTTCCCAGGTTGCCTGGCAACAAAGTGGAGGACTGATTCCAAATGGGAAACACATGGGATCTTCTCACAAATGCTTTGTGTTCTCGTGGGGGAGAATCTTGCAGAGAGCAGAAGGGACTTGGCTCTTGTGACACTTGAGCAGGGCACAAGGCCAGAGCAAGGAGATGCAAACGAGGTAGGATCTTTGCGCCCATAGGGAGAAGATGGCACCCATGCCAGGGGGCTGCACAGAGCTCTCTTCGTCTTCTTTGTTTTTCCTTTGCTCTTGGGTTTGACATCTACTGGTGAAGTGACTGAGAGTGTACAGCTTTGGAACCCACTGTCCAGGCCTGATCTCTGGCTTTGTCACTTATTAGCTAAAGCATCCTTGGCAAAGTATGACTTCACTGGGTCTTAGTTTTCTCATCTATAAGATGGAAATGATCATAGTATCTACATAGTAGGGTTATTGCAGGGAATGAGTACCTGTGAGGCACTTACCACAGCACTTGGCCAATCAATAGACAGAACTGTTTCTGTTCTTAACATATCCTTGGGCTTGACCCCAAGTGGAAGGAGCTCTTCATTGCCCTGGTAGCCTCAGGTGTGGGATGAAGGAGAAGCTGGCTTTCTGATCAACACACTGGTGGCTTGGCGGGTCTGCTTTGTCCTAGTGTAGGCCCTAGTGTCAGTATTTTTAAAAAGAAATCTAGAGGTCAGTCTGAAGCCCAGAAGGCTGACATTGGGGGACAGAGGCTACCCAATGCACAAGACAGCTGGAGAGGTTGTCCTCATGAAATGGCTTGAGGTCATGGCTTAGGCATGTGTCCTGGACTTCACCAGTCTTGCCCAGGGCTCATGGAGCTTAGAAGATTGTACAGTTGGTCCTGCCTGAATGGTTTAACTGTAAAAGACCTTTCACATTGGCATGGATCACTTGACTCAAGTAGAGTTGCTTTGATAGGTGATAACAGTCACTCGACTCTATCTTAGTAAGGTGCATACTGAGTGCAGAGGCTAACGAAAGGGGATCTGGGTGGGGGACTTCCCTTCTGGGCCTGGTGCTAGTGCCCAGCCGGTGGGAATGGTCTCCTATAGACTGCGGAGCTCACATACCTCATGTTTCTTAGAGCTGAGCGAGGAGCTGTAGGAAGCAGGCTAGGCTTGTGAGAAGTCTGTCAGTTTCCCCAAAGCTTTGAAGTGTTAGTCTTTAGATAAAGAACCCATCTACCTCCAAAATGAATTCAATCTCAGCCCTGCTCTAACCTGAAGACACAGTGTCTTTGCATACAGACCTCAGCGCAGCGTGATTCATGTCCAGGCTAGAAGACCTTTTGCTTCACTGACAACACATTTTTGTGCATCTTTTACCAGAGCAAAATGTAGAAAACTCAGTACCACGGAGGCAATGCATGGATCATGGCATTTATCAGACACTGTGAATGTGTTTGTTTTTCCAGCACAATTAGGTGGTGATGGGTCAGAAAATGTTTGAAACAAGTTATATTAGAAAGTTTTCATTGTGAGCAGTTATGTTGTATTCTCAAAAGACTCACATACTGAGACCTCAGAGGAAGCATGTGTCTTTACAGTTTTCCTCCTATAAAATATGAACAAAGCCAAAGCATGAGGGTGTTTTTGCTTTCTCCTTAGGACTGATTCTCGCAACACTGGATACTGGGCAAAAGGGGACTTGGGGAATGAATCTCCTAACAGCTGGCTTACTTTTCTACTTCAAAGCTAGTTTTTCCATTCTGGAATGTTGTCTCCAGGAAGCAGCCTTCTTTTCTAGGAAAATGGAATCATGTTCCTAGGGGCTTTCAGATCACTGGCTGGGCCATCATGGTTGGGATCCCAGGAGAGCATGGCTGTGGTAGGTTGTTTCTAGGCTGACTCTGCCCAAACTGTCCAAGTTGGGTAGTGAGGGTCCACTTTCATGCTGCCCTCTCCAGGCCATGGACTATAAAGGCTTTTGGGCACATGGTTGCCTTGCCCTGCTGGCAGCTTCAGGCACAAGTGTGATGACCAGGGTTCATCTCTCAGCTGCCTGGAGGTCTGAGGTTATGTTTGGGTTTGGTGGGGATGAGTCTAGTGTGATGACTCGCTGGGGATTTAAGAGTAGAGTCAGTGAGCAGAGCGGTGGCAGGGTGTCCTGTCTTGGCACATGGGGTGAATAGCTGTATTCTCTTCCCAGAGAGGTGGAGGGAATTGTGCAAGTCCAAGTCAGCAACTGAAACTCCATCCTGCAGAGGTGGAGCTGCAGCTCCTCCTGTGGGCGTATGTGGGGGGCAAACAGTACTCAAGGAGTTCACCCCAACCCAGTCTGAAGTTCTGCTAAGATGACCCCGACTAACTACAGCAGCAGCCAGATTTAGGGTTCAGGCCCAGCCTCATTGTGGCTCCCCAGTCACTGGCCCCCATCCTCCTCATTCCCATCTGTGGCTCCAGGGAAGTGGAGTGGCTGCCGGCCCTGATTCTCTCAGGTGTGCTTCCCAGGACTCAGCCAAGTGCTCAGTGTGTCTCCTCAATCCTGACTGGGTGGTGCTCTGACCTGTGTTAAGTTACCAGTGACATCTGTCATGGCCAGTTCAGCCCTGCAGGAAACCTGTGACAAGAGGAATGGTCCCACTGGGAAATCAGAGGAAGCCTGGGCCCTTTATTCCCTTTCACCTTTGAAATGGGCACTGCAGGCAAAATAGAGAAAGCAAACTTGGGTTGCAGCTTCGGGGATACAGTAATCTGCCACAGTGGAGGACCTGGCTCACACACAGGGGGCTGTGGAGAAGAAGGCCTCGTCTCTCCTGGCTCAGGAATAGGGCAGAGTGCACAGTGGAAGTGGCGTGATGCCCAGTTACAGTCTGTACATCCAAGTCTCTCCAGCATCACGACTGTGATGCTTCCCTGTGTGTGTGCTGCTGGCCTGAGGGCAGCCTGCGCCACAAGATTGTCACTTCCTGCAGGGGTAGGAGACCCTCTGCAGTGTGGTTACCTGATTTCAAGTATGCATATTTTAAGATGAGTAGGTACATATAAATGTATAGGTCTGCACTTTCTGTGCTTTGTCATGCTGCCTGCCCCTCAGAGGGGGCACAGCTACTCATTGGGGTGGGCATGTAGATGATGGTGGATAACTGCTGTTCTATACTGATTCCATTCTGCCATTTGTAACTCACTCAGTCTCAGGCTCACTTTCCTTTTAGTCTACAAAAAGGGAATAACAGTTCCTTCGTAAGGGCCCTGAGAAGACTAAATATGAAACCAGAAGGTGCTTTAAAGTAAATAATTGGAGATCAATGGATGAGGCTTTGTAGAGTGTGACCTCGGCACCCTGAGGCTTGGAACCCACCTGAGCCCAGCCCCCTCCCTCCAGGGCCCTCCTGTCCTGCTCTTTTACTTGGGTGGTGAGTGGTGCTTCTCCCTGTCCCCGAGGCCTGACCTCCTGTCCCTTCCCTCCCAGTGATGCTCTATTATCCTTATGTTGCACCAAAGCACCTGTGCATTGTATAAAATCTAGACAGACAGATAAGTCAGACACAGCCTGGGCTCACATGCATGGGAGGTGAGAACCTTCGTAGTTGTACAGAAAGAGTGAGTCCGACTTACAGACAGTTCTCCTGGAATGGAACTCATTTGTAAGCCAGGGATGCACTAAACATAAAGATATCCATTACCCATCTCCCCCTAGATAGGAGCTGGTATCACATTAGTGTATTTCCTCCTAGATGTTCCTACACTTGCCGTATGTGGGAAGGTTTTTAATTGAATGGGAACTCATGCACCGCTTTGGGACTTGCATTTTCCACTTCACTAGAGCTCGTAAACACTTTCCACAGCAGCAGCTACATTTACACAACTTTCAGCACTGTGTAACTTGATTCTGTGGATGAGGAATACTTTATGTAACAAAGATCCTCTATGTTGGGACCTGTAGGTTGTGTCTAGTGGTTTACTGCCACTCTCTGAGCCAGGATGGGCATCCTGCTAGTCTGGGCTTTGTCCTTGTTCCTTGTGATTTTCTGGGGGGCGGAGGGGGGCTGTCCAGAGTGGAGCTCCTGGGTCAGAGGAAAAGTATTTCCAGGTTGTCCTAGGAGGGCCAACCTGTGCCTGTCTTCCTGCAGCATGGGGCCCACCCTTGCATTCTAGCTCACACTGCATGTAATCCTTTTGGCTTAGAAAGGATTCCCCTTTTTAGGGGAAAATTCATCCCCTTCAGTTATGCTCAATAAGACTACTTGGAATATAAATAAAAATGCAGCCTTTATACTTATGTACATATGTACTTATTTCAAAATATTTATACATAAAATCAGATTCTGTACTGCCAGTTGAGATAGTTAACAACTGTTCAGTTTATAGTAAAAATTTATAATCTATAGAAATATAAAATTATATATACACTTGAGTTTATGCTATCTGTACTTTTTATATTCTTTTCCCCTATATGACTATATGCATATGTATGGGAAATAATTATTTTTCTATATCATTAAATATTTCCAGAAATAATTTTTGATGTCTGCATAGCATATTCCCTGCAAAAATGTTCCCTATTTTTGAAGCTGTTGCCTGTATAACATCTAAGTTGTTTTAGTTTTCACATTATAAATAAGCCCTGTAACCCTTTTCTCTCAATTTGTTTTCTTATGATAACCTAAAATTTATCATAGTGGGCATCTGTAAGAGTATAGTTCAGCAATATTAAATACATTACCAATGTTGTATGTTCACTCCCACCACCCAGCTCTGCTACTTTTTCCATCTTTACACTAAGACTCTGTGTCCATGAAGTGACATTTCCATTCCTGCTCTTCCCAGCCCCTGACAACCACCATTCTGTTTGATCTCTATGACTGTGACTACCATAAGTATTTCATGTAAGTACAGTCTTGCAGTGTTGTCTATTTTTGACCCCGTACTGAACCCCCATTTGAACCCTGAGCATGCCTAATGAGCTACATCCCTGCACCCCCAAGCCGCATCCCTTTTGTTCTTTTGAGACATGGTCTTGCTCAGTTGCCCAGGCCAGGCTCCAACTGGGGTCCTCCTATCTCAGCCTTCCAGAGTGCTGGAGTTATAGGAACATCCTGTCTGGCTGCAGTGTTGTCTTTTTGTGACCAGCTTATTTCACTTGGCACAGTATCCTCAAGGTTTGTCTACTTTGAGGTTTATGTCAGAATTTTCTTCCTCTTAATAGATGTATGATATTCCATCTACTATGTTTTGACTTAATTTGTGAGCCAATGGAAGGTTCATTCTGGTAAAGGTGGCATGAGTGCTTCAGAGGAAGGGATTCTGCTGTTAGCGCAGTGGATGAATGCATCTGTCTGGCCTATTGGTTTATTGTGCTGTGTCCTCTGTTTTCTTCTGTCTGGTTGTTCTACCCATTATTGAGAGGGGAATATTGAAGTCTTCAGTTGGTATTATAGAGTGGTCTGTTTCTCGCTTCATTTCCGTCAGGTTTTGCTTTATAGATTTTAATGCTCTACTATTAAGTGTGTGAATGTTTAATAATTGTATCTCCTTGTTGTGTTGATGCCTTTATTAACATCTAATAATCTTTGTTTCTTGTGGCCTTTTTTGATTTAAAATTATTTTGTCAGATATAGTATAGCTACTATTTTTTCTTTTTTTTTTTTTAACTGTTTGAATGGAATATCATTTTCTCTCCTTGTACTTTTACCTACTATACCTGTGCATTTAAATAGAGTCACTTATAGACTGCATATACTTGGATTATATATTAAAGCTACTTTGCTAGTTTCTTCTTAATTGGAAGATCTAATTGTGTGGCATTCATCTTTGTTGAGATATTTATTTATTTATTTATTTACCTAGTCTTTTTGAGACAGGGTCTTGCTATGTAGTTCAGGCTGGCCTTGAGCTCATGTTTGTAGCCCAGGCTGGTTTTGAACTCACATCAATCCTCCTGCCTCAGCCTCCCAAGTGCTGGGATTACAGGCATGCACCACCACACCTGGCTTTTTTAAAAAATATAATGGCAGGCTCAGCTTGCTCTGGGGGTGGGGCTGGTACAGCATGTGGTTGCCTAACCTTTCCTAAGCATGTGCTTTAGACCACTGAACCATCTTTCTGGCCCAAGATTTTTATCTTTATTTTTTCATACAACATCAAGTTACTATCTAATGTCCCTTATAATTCACCTTACAGGACTCCTATGAGCATTTTTTCAAGGCAGATAGAGTATTAATCACCCCTTGTTTCCCTGGGGAGAGCTTGCCAGATGCAGGACTGTCCTTTGACAGTTCTTCTCTTTTCGCCTTTTGAACATATTGGCCTATTGCATTTTGGATGGGAAATCTGATATTCTCGTTGTGGGTCCCTCATGTAATGAGTCATTTCACTCATTGCTTTTAAGATCCTGTCCTTTTAGAAGTTTGATGGTAATGTATCTTGTATCTTGGTGTAAGTCTCTTTTTAATTGTCTGCTTTGGAGTTTGATGGTTTTCTTGGATGTTGATATTAAAACCTTGCATCCAGTTGGAGAGTTCTGCAGTTGCTGAAGGGTACTCTTTGCCTGCCCTGGCTTGTGGCACCAGGATTATGGCTGCTCTAGGGACAGCAAGTGCATAGCTGCTGCTATACTAGGAGCTAAAATTAATGTAATTCACCAGTAAGCCTCCTCTAGAAGCTTTGACAAGATTTGAGTTCCAAACAAGTAGATCAGACAGGTTGTACCTTTGCCTTTGTTGTCTTAGTGGGAAGGCAGATTCCTGGGTGTCTCAGTTACTTTTTACTCACTGCAGGGACAAAATGCCCAACACCCAAAATTAAGAAAGGAAAGGTTTATTTAGCTCATAGTTGGTGGAGGTTTCAGCCCATACTCCACTGGCTTCAAGGCAGACTGCAGCAGTTCATGGCAGCATAAAACAACAAAGAGCAGAGGAGGGGCAGCAGCCTCTCTCTTCTATGCTGACTGCGAAGACAGCACTTGTCCAAGGAAGTGGCAGCTGCAGAAATCAAGATCTTCTGAAGAAGTGGCTTGCAGAAGCCCTCAACCCCTTTATATGCCCTTTAAGTATTGAGTCACTCCATGCCTTAGAGCTGAGGCCTCCACAGCCTAGGGAGTGCAGTCCCTGAGCCAATCCAGGTAAGCTTCTGACCCCTCAAGTTGACACAATGTATCAACCACCACCCCAACCACCACCTTCCCCAGATCTTCCTATTATAGTTTTTAAATAATAGACTTACTGATATATACTGTATGTGGTACATATTATTCTATGAAATTTAACTATTTAAACCATACAGTTGAATGTTTTGTAGTACATTTGAAGTTGTACAACCATTAACTACTATAATCAATTTCAGAAAATGCTTATCTTACGCCCAAGAGAGCCTTGTACTTACTAGAGGCTGCTTACCATTTCCTATGCTCTATCGCTGGGCAACCATTCATTCACATTCTGGCTCTAAAAATTCACATATTCTAAACATGTTATATAAATAGACTAATATTAGGCCCTCTGTATAGGCCTTTTTTCACTTTGCATATTTTCAAGGTTCTTATACATTAGACAATGTAGCATTCTGTGTTATAGCTAAATAATATTTTCTTGTGTGGATATGCCACATTTTTCATATGTTGCTAATGTCTCCAGTGGTTGGGCACTGAATTGTTTCCATTTAAAGGTATTATGAAGAATTCTTTAAATGCTTAGGTACAAGATTTGGGGTGCACATATATTTTCATTTCTCTTGGGCGTGTACTTAGTAGAATGGCGAGGTGTTAAGGTTTGGATCCGTGATCTCCCCCAGTGGGCATGAAGTCTCGTTCCCCACCTCGTGATTCTACTGGGAGGTGGTAGACTCCTTCAGTGGGCAGGGTCTTGTTGGAGGAAGTAGGTCATGGGGAAGGTATTACCCTCGAAGGGTATTGGGCTCTGCCCTCTTGCAGTCTGTCTGCTTGCTGGCCGTTCTCATGTGTGCAGCTTTGCTGGGGCATGTGCTTCCCATCGTGATGGGCAGTCTCAGTTCAGGCACAGAGTGATGATGCAGATGAGCATGGACTGAACCCTCTGGACTCAGCCCAATACGCTCTTCCTTCTTCTGTTGTGCCCATGTGATTTGGTAAAGCTCTGGAAAGCTGGCTGGCTTGCTATGGGGTGTGTTACAGGGCAGCTCCTGAGCTCCTTTTATGGAATGAAAAACTCATTTCCAAAGCAGTTTTCCCTTGTACAGAGTTTCCACTTTCTCCACCGCTTTGTCAGCACTTATTAATGTCTGTCCTTTTAGTTATTCTAAAATGTGTGAAGTTGTTCTTAAATATGTGAAATGGAATCTCGTGTTTTTTTATTTGTATTTCCATCATGACTAATTATAGTGAGCAGTTTTTATGTACTTATTACCACTTGCATGTCTTCTTTGGAAAGATTTCTATTCAGATCCTTTGCCCATTTTAAAATAGGATTATCTATTTACTGTTGAGTTTCACTAGTTATTTATATGTTCTAGCTAGTTGTAATAGTTTTTTATATATGCTAATCCTTTTACAGTTCAAGTTTGTAAATGTTTTACTTCATTCCAGTCTGAGTCATCTTTATTTTCTCAGTAATGTCCTTTGAAAAATAAGATTTCTTGAGACTGAGCATGGTAGTGTACGTCTGTAATCTCAGCTCTTGGGAGGCTGTAAACAGGCAGATCATTATGAGTCTAATCTATTAGTGAGACCCTGAACACCCTGTAGACCTTCCCTAAAGCAACAACAACAAAAAGAAGCATAAGATTTCTTAATTTTGATTAAATTGAATTCTCTCATTTTTTCTTTTGTTGTTTTCATGCTTTTGGTTTTATATCTAAGAAGCTATTACCTAGTCCAAGTTACAAGATTCATTGTTATGGCTCACCTAAAAGTTTTATAGTTTTAGCTCTTAAATTTAGGTCTGTGGTCCATTTTGAGTTAATTTTTATTTATTTTTATGAGATCAGGATCTATGATCGGGTCATTTGCATGCAGGGCTCCAGTTTTGTTTTGTGGTTTGGTTTTGTTGAAACAAGGGCTTGCTATGTTGTGCAGGCTGGCCTTGTGCTCACTGTGTAGCCCAGGTTGAACTCAGGCCAATCCTGCTGCCTCAGCCTCCCCAGAGCTGGGATTACAGGCATGTGCCACTGTACCTGGCTGTGAACTCTAATTTTCTAACAGCATGTGTTGAAAAATCTGTTCTTTCCCCATTGAATTGTCTTGTCATACTTGTTGAAAATAATTTGATTAAAAAATAAATATTTGTATGTGGAATCTCGATTTTATTCCATTGGTCTATACT
This sequence comes from Myocastor coypus, assembly GCA_004027025.1. Classification (NCBI taxonomy): domain Eukaryota; kingdom Metazoa; phylum Chordata; class Mammalia; order Rodentia; family Myocastoridae; genus Myocastor; species Myocastor coypus. Next base: position 26,276 of record PVJA010009518.1, read on the forward strand.
GCAGTGTTTTGAATTTGAGAAGTATGAATTTCCCAGTGTCTGTCTTGTCTGTCCATCCATCCGTCCATCCATCCATCCCTTCCTCCTTCCCTCTCTTTCTCTCATCTCTTGTCTTTTGACATGGGATTTTTTTTTAAAATTATGACTGGCTCAGCCTGCCCTGGGTGTGGGGCTGGTGCAGCATGTGGTGCTGGGGATCAAACTGCAGTCCCAGAGGTTGCCGAAACTTGCAAAGCAGGCACATTAGACTGCAGCGCCATCTCACCGGCCCTTGAGACAGGATCTTGCTATGTGATCCAGGCTGGCCTCAAACTCACAATCCTCTCAAGTGCTGAGTTCACTGTCAGCTAACTTTTTCAAGACCATTTTGGTTTTTCTGGATCTCTTACATTTCTATATAAATCTTTAGGACAGATTGTAAATTGTAATTTTTTTTTAAAGAATTATTTTATTTTATTTTATTTTTCTTGTTTCAGGAATTATTTTATTTTATTTTATTTTTCTTGTTTCAGAACTTTTGTTTGTTTATTTATTTTTATGGCCAGCTCAGCCTGCCCTGAGGGCAGGGCTGGTGCAGCATGTGGTGCTGGGGATCGAACCGAGGTCCCTGCAGCTGCCCAAGCTTTCCTAAGCAAGCGCTTTAGACCACTGAGCCATCCTGCCGGGTCCCAATGCTGGAATAATTTTGAAAGGGATTGTGTTGAACCTGTAAATCAATTGGAGGAGTAGTGACATTTTTAGCAGTATTAGGTCTTTAAATCCCTGAGCATGGGATGTCTTCTTCCAGTCTTTTTTTTTTTTTTTTTTTAATGTTTTTAGTGTACAAGTCTTACTTTTGTTAACTTTAGTCTAAGCATTTAACTTTTAATGTTATCTGCAAGTAGAATCATTTTCCTAATTTTATTTTGAGTTTGCTCATTGCTGTAGAAATACAACTGATTTTTGTATATTGTTGGACTATCATACAACCTTTCTGAACTCATTTATATGCTTGGATGGTTTTCTAGTTGTTGTTTTAGATATTTATAAAGTTTTTTTTTTTTTTTCTGTATGTAAGATAACATCAGGCTGGGGATATAGCTAAGCAGTACAGTGCCTGCCTGGCATGGACAAGGCCTTGAGTTTGAGTCCTAGTGCATTTGCGTGCATGTGCGTACACGTGCACGTGCCTGCGTGCACACACACACACACAGATAAAAAAGAAAAGAGAACATTATCTTCAAATAAGGTTAGTTGTATTTCTTCTGTTCCAGTCTAAATGCTTTTGTTTCTTTCTGTCACCTCCTTTCATTGGGTAGAACCTCCAGTTCAGTGTGGCTAGAAGAAGCCAGAATAGACGTCTGTATTTTAGTGCCTTCAGTCTTTCACTGTTAAGGTTGATGTTACCCGTTGACTTTTTTATACAGGCCTTTTATTAGCTTGAAGAAGTCCTCATATATTTCTAATTTGTTGAGTGGTTTTTTTATCAAATGTGTTAACGATTGTCACATGCTTTTTTCTGTTGAGATATTAATGTAGTCTTTGAGCTTTATTCTTTTAGTATAGCATGTTAAATTTATTGACTCTTATATTAAGCCAGGCCTGCATTTCTAGGACATGTCACATTTGGTCATAGTGCATAATCCTTTTTAGATGTTGGTGGTTCTGTGTACTAATATTTTCTTAAGGAATTTTACATGTATGTGATAGATATTGAGGATTTTCTTGTGACATCTTTGGTTTCTCTATCAATGTAATACTGCTGTAATACATGAACTGAGATGTGAAGTGTTGCCCTCCACTTCTACTTTTTGGAAAAGTTTGTGAAGGGTTTGTTGTTAATTCTTTTTTGGTCATTTGATAGAATTCACCAGCAAAGTTGTCTGAGTCTGGACTTTTCTTTGTAGAAGTTTCCTTGATTACTAATTAAGTCTCTTACTACTCTATTATTTGACAGATTTGATAGCATTTAGTTGTTTTCCAAATTTTTCTGAGTGGCATATTTTCATTGGCGCAGCAATGGTCAAGGGAGAAACTTTTCCTACTTTCAGAGTGGATGGCCTTGTGGAGCTGTCCCTGTTCTGTTCTTCGGTAATATTTTGAGCAGCAGCTCATCCTGTGTTACAAAGCAAACCCAGTGCATGTCACAGTCAGAGGAAGTAGCACTTCCTCTACATGGAGTTGACTGACAGAATCAGCCTGGTGGACAGATCCTGGCTGTTTTTTCCTGCCAGGAAACTGTCAGCCACTGCCAGGTTTTATGCAGGAGGAATGACTTAATTAAATTTATAGGCAAGAATGATCATCTGGCACAGCGCAGAGAATAGATTAGAAGGCATTAAAGATGATAGGGAAGGAGACTGGTGGGAGGTGGCGAACGGCTTGGAGCCCTACCCCTGTGTTGTTCCACACGCTATTTCTCAGTTGATTTGTACATGAGTTGGGCCAGGGAGGAAGCATGGCATGAAGTTGGAGTGCAGGAGCAGAGAGAAGCAGGCTATTTCTCCTTCTGCTTCAGGCAGCACCTTTCACAGCAACTATCTCTTCAGACAAGATTGTGTTGGGCTCCTGTCAAACAAAACTGTACTCTCTGAAGTGAGCTGTTAATGACCTAGGCTCCCAGGTGCTTCACACCCTACTACCTACCTCTCCTTTCCAGCCCTCACTGTGGTAGTGGCTTTGGGCTATTGTGGGGTTCCAGGATGTCACACTGTCTCCTTTCCCCCATCTCTCTCATCCCCTATGCAGACAGTTCCATGCACCAAACTCCCTTTTATTTGAATGAACAAGAGTTTTTCCTTGGACCTTGCTGAATTCCAACAGATATCAGTGACATAGCAAAAGCTTGGATTCCAGGGATTCTGAGGCAGATAAGTTAGAATCAAGAAGCATTTGAAATAGCAGCAGCAGATTACAGAGACAAGCTGTGTGAGTTGAGAGAATTTGTGGGGAAAATGTTTGAGGAAGGAATGAAGATGACTGTGAGGTTTTAAGTTTATCCTATGGGCCCAGGAGGAGGTGTCAGCTTTCCTGGGCTAGGGCAAGAGGTAAATGCAGGACTAGAGTTGAACATGGTGAAATATATGTCCACCAGGGGGTGCTCTCCAGAGAGCTGGGAGAACCCTAGGGCTGCTGGTCAACCTAAGGGTTTCTTGACTGGTAGTCCAGGATTCTGGGGTTCTTTGCACGTAGGCTGACGCTCATGCAAAAGTCAAAGTAAAGAGGGAACTGAGCCTGGAACTTGCAAAGCTCAGCAAGAACAGGGCCTGCTCCCTGCAGCAGAGGGCCTGTCGGGCTCCTGCTGGGGGACACATGGGTGACAGCTCCCCCCACCCTGGTGCACAATGCCTGAAATGTGTGTTTTGTACACTGTGGCAGCTGTGTATTCTCAGGGAGGGTTACATTCAAATGTGTCCTAGTGGCAAGAGAAGCTGCACTGAGTTTTAAATGGACGATGGGAAAAGCCACAGTGAAATAATCAAGAACTGACTAAAAAGTCATCTTTCTCCTTATTGCTTAAAAGTCAGGCTCCACTAGAGTCCTCCTGCCTGACCAGAGCAAGCCTAGCAACAGCCAGGCATTTCTCTAGATTTTTGGACGATATGTCCCAGTCTCGCTAGGCTGGCCACATGTCCTACTGTGTCCCACCCACAGTCTGCTCCAGGCTGCCTGCCTGCCCTCACCTCTGCCTGTCCTCCCTCCAAGTTAGAATTGTCCCCTTTTCCCTACCCTGGGTCCACCCTTAGCAACGTATGTTGTATACAAAGCTCGCCAACTCCGTGTGTCTATGCCAAGCTCCTTCCTCTGATTCTACTTCTATTTATAGTCGGTACCATCTAGTTTGGTATTCAGTTTTTGTTAATTATTTCACATCTGCCACTTGCCTCTTTCAAACTAGACTGCATAATTAATTAATTCATTAAATCAGCAACTGTGTGGGTGCCTGCTGTGGGCTGGGAAGTGAAGCTGTGTCATGTCTAAGCCGCCTGCTTTGCCTCCTTGCACTGCACTAGAGCAGTGCCTGCCTCATGGGGTGCTTGTGATGGGACTGTTCTTGAGACACCATGCCCTGGCATTAGGCCACACCACTGAAGATGAAGTCTGCACAAATAACACACCAGTCATTTAAGCAAAGCTGCAAGCCTTTTGTTGTTTTTTGAAATCTTCTCCATTTTAGATGAAAAAAAGATTTTGATTTGGGCCTGACATAAAGTGCATAACCTTGTCTCTGGCTCCTGTCCTGCACACACTCACCATCTGGGGACTGCCCCTCTTTAAATGCCAGGCAAGCCTCCTTAGTGTGGTTTTCTCTGCTGTGACCTGCTAGCTGCTGTCTCCCTTGGGATTTTATTTTTAGGGTTCTGGAGCTCCGTGGGGCCTGTACTGCCCCAAAGCTGGCCACAGTATGAAGATCACCTGGTCCCAACTCCTGTTTTGTGTTTCACACCCAGGACTTTCAACCCCTTGTATAGTGCTTGTTCTGTCACCACCCATCTCTTGGCTTCCAAGGTTTCCAAACCATGTCTGGTGTGCGTTTCTTCCCCCAAATGTTCGTGATGCTTTAGGAATAGAAAAAGCATCCATATTTGGAAAGCTCTGAGCTCTCTCGGGGGCGGGAGCAGAGCACAGACTGTTCCGTGGAGAAGGGGGTGTCAGTATGTGGCTCAGAGTGGGCCAGGAGGGTGAGAAGGAGCGGGAAGCTGTGGGTCAGCCTTGGCTGGGCCTCCCTGCGCAGCACCCTGACCTGCCTGGCAGGCACAGCACAGCCTCCAAGATAAGCATTCGGGTCGTGGAGTGGCTCCGTGGGCCAGGCTGCGGAACAGTGGGTAAAGATGAGGATCGCAGCATTTAGAGATGTCTTTTAAGCCCTTGCCCCTGCTCTCCCTTTTTCCTCACAAGTCCTGGAAGGGGGCCTTGTGTAAGAAGAGATCACTAGGCTTCCCCTCTACCAGAACTTTGCTCTCAAGGGCTACCTAGTCGATTTGTAGTGCAGATACTTTCAGCTTCAGATTGATCTTCCTTGAGGCACTTCAGCAGCTTCAAGAGGCATCCTGTGACCTGCAGGAGCGGGTTGCAAAAGCATCTTTTCCCTGAGTAGTGTAGACAGTAGTAGTGCCTCGGCTCCTTTATTTAACAGGGCACTCAGAAATGCTGGGCATGTTCAAAACCTGGGATTCCACAGAATATCCCCCTACGGGTGGACGAGCCCTAACCCCTGACCTGAGCCCACAGCACCCACGACTCCCTGCTCTCAGCCGCCTAGATAGTACCGGCCACCGCCGCCAGGGGTCGTGGGAGTCTCGTCCTCAGGGCAGAGCATGGACGGCTGCGCATGCGCAGGCCGGTGTAGGCGCCCGGCCACGCCCCCGCACCCCCCACATCCCCGGACCCCGGCCCACGAGTCCCCTGGGCCCCTGTACCCGCGTTTCCCGTAGCCTTAGGACGGGTCAGTCCGTGCTTCCAAGACGCCTGCCTCCCTTGCCACTTGCCGTCCCTGAGTTTTGGTTCATTCTGTGGTTTGGCTCAAGTTCAGGGATCAGAGGGAGAAGGTGAACTGCCTCCTCACTAAGCTAAGATGATCGGTGAGGTGGGGGGCGCCCTTTTCTGCAGGAAGCCCCAAACTCCTGTGAGGAAGCCGTTTGCACACTGGCTGCTGGCAGGTTCTGGGAGAGGAGCTGACTCTCCAGGCGTGTGCTAATGGTTCTCTGGAACAGCATTTAAAACACACACGCAAACATTTGGCATGTGGCTCATTTACAAAGAGAAAGGACAAGAAATTGTGTTTCTGGGACCGGAGCTTTGGCAGGCTCTGATGAGGGTCCTTTTCCTGCATGGAGAGAAAGTCCCCAGCAGTAAGGACTATGAAACCCCACTGAGATTCCTGAGGTATTTCTTTGCAGATTCATTGTTCACGTCTTGAAGAGATAGAATCTCACCCAGCCTTTTTGAAATGGATGTTTACTCATGCCCAGGACCATCCAGGTGTCACCCTGAAGCCATGGGAGAGACAACTGATCTAGGCTGTTGGAGGCTGTGTCCCAGCAGCTGAGGAGCTGCCCTGACAGAAAGTTCTTGGGATCCAGAACAGACAGGCTCTGCCAGTACCTACTCTGTGACCCTGTGCACCATCATAAACTCTATGAGCTTACATTTCCCCACTTGCAAAGAGGACAGGAGAAGTGTTTCTTCTTGAGAAGTTGCTTTTCACTTTTTGAAGCTTTGAAATCCCTTTGAGCACAGTGAAAAGATAATTTGATGTGCGGAAGGATGGCCTGATGGAAGGTGGCCACACAGTCCTTACTCAGTGCTGGCTTTTGCCCATGTGCAAAATGTAGGGAAGGGCGAGAAGGTGTTGCGGGGAAACGCCTTGGGGCTGCTGCCTGGTGTAGATCGAGCCTTCCCCTAGCTGTTTGTCTCAAACTCTGTGGGCTCTCGGCTCTTTCCCACTCTGTCTAGAGTTCATGATTCCGTGCATGGTGGGAGCTGCTGACTGCATGGGCCCCTCATCTCAGGTTGCTGGTCAGAGCTTCCTGTTTATATTTAGATGCTGTAAAAAGAGTCAGAGTCCTTTCCCTGCCACTGACCCATACTCATATTTAATGTTTATGTTAATAGGCTTCTCCTTAGTTCTTATTTTGGAAGCAGCAGAGACTGAAAGGGTCCTGAGAAAGTTTGGGGAATCAGAGCCTTAAAAAAAGGTAGGCAAAAAAGGTAGGCAGAGGCCCCTGTTCTGTGAGGTGTCATGGACGCAGTCACTGCGTTTCTTAGTGCCTTGGGAATGCCTTTCTCCTCCTGTCCACTAGAGGTAGCACTTCCTAAGGAAAGGGTCGCTGCTGCTAATCTATGAAGCCCGTCATTAAGGGTTCTGGGGATGGGAGTCCTTTTCCTGCATGAAGAAAAAATCCCCGGCAGTAAGGACTGTGGAACCCCACTGAGACTTCTGGTGTATTTCTTTGCAGATTCATTGTTCAGGTCTTGAAGTAATAGAATCTCACCTAGCCTTTTTGAAATGAATGTTTTTCTTATGCCCAGGACCATCTAGGTGTCACCCTGAAGCCATGCTCAGTGAAATTTGGTGGGATGCAAGGACACACTCCTGTTTCCAGGCTGTTCTCACCCCTGCTGTAGCGGGATATAAGGGGGCTGCACCCCCCCCCACACACACACACAAGTCCTTATGTAACCTAGAACCAAGGTCAGAATGACACGACATCAGTTGTTAGAATAGAGGGTTTGTGCAGCCTGGTAGCTGTTTAATTCTGAGCGGTGGGTTGTAACAGATTGCCATTTTCTCTTTGATGCCTGCTACACTTTTCAGATATCTCTCAAAAATAAAACTAAAAAACAGAAGAGGATCATCACTGCCACCAGGAAAATATTATACAGAAAAGTTACTATTCTATTGACTATTTTTTGGATCTGTGTAAGAAAGCAAGCACTGTGTTAGCTGCCTTGTAATTGGCTGACCCGAGTGCTGTTATGCGGATCTGCCTGATGAGGGGACAAGGCTCTTTGGGAGGTAGGCACGCTGCTCCTCATCACAGAACAGGGAAGTGGTGAAGCAAGGGTTTGAATCCAGGCCTGTGTGCTGGAAGCCCACATTTTCACTTTTTAGTATTTAGCCAAGAAGTTTGTAGTTAGGTACAGGTGTTTTTTGTTTTTGTTTGTTTTGTTTTGTTTTGTTTTTCCAGTTAGTGCAAAGTCTACAGGGCACAAAGATCAGACTTGTAGCGATTCTCCTGTGTTCAGCTTCCCCAGCACTGGTATTACAGCTGCATGCCACCACGCCCGGTCTCAGTCCCTGTCTCAGCGCGCCCTGGGGGTGGGGTGGGGTGGGGCCTGCACGGCAGCAGGTGTGATTTTTTGAATTATTGATAAAAATAACAAAACATCAGGTTAGCACATGATCAACCAATTCCATTCTTTGGTTTGTATTTAAGAGAACTGAAAATGTATGAACCTCCCCCAAACAGGATATGAATATTAATAGCAACATCCTCCAGCTGGAGGGAGAAGAAATAGCTCAAATGTTTAACAGCTGATGAATGCGTGATCTCCATATAATGGAATATTATTTTGTAATAAAAAGGAATGATGTTTTAGGGTTATTGATGCTTGTACAATAATGTAGATGTACTGAATGTCGTTGACTTATTAACTTTAAATTTTTTATGTAACTTATACACTTCAGTTTTTAAAAGAAGAAAAAAGAAAGAAGTTCTGGTACTTGTTACATGAGTGATGAACATTGAAACATTTTTCTAAGCCAAAAAAAAAAAAGCCAGCTATGTGATTTCTTTTATATGAAACATGTAGAATAGGGAAACCTAAAGAAAAGAAAAGTTGGCCAGTGGTTGCCAGGGTCAATATAAAGTAACTCCTTCTGAGTATGGACCTTCTTTTTAGAGTGATGAAAATGTTCTGGAGTTGATGGGGATGGCTTCCAAGTATGTGAATAACTACAGTGAACCACTAACTCAAACTCTCTATAACTAGTGCATTTAATAGCACATGAATAATATCTCAATGAAACTGTTATTTAAATATATTTAAAAATAACTGAGCAAATGAATAAAATTCTCCTGCTTGGATACTTCCCAGTCCACTGTTACCTAAAGATAATAATGATACAAATAATAAACATCAGATTGTTCTTGTTTTGAGTGCTTCCTATGTGCCAGGGACGGTTCTAAGTACTTGGCCCTGTTACATATAATCAGCCGTGGAGTAGAAACTGTGGAGCCTGGCTTCAGAACCCACACTGTTGGCCTCTGTGCTGCCTACTGTTTGTCTTGTTAAAAATTTATTTATTTATTTATTTATTTATTTATTTACTTACTTACTTACTTACTTACTTGGTACAGGGTCTTGTTATGCAGCTCAGACTCCTAGTAATCCTCTTGTCTCAGCCTCCCCAGTACTGGGATTACAGGTGTGCACCACCATGCCTGGTTTCAGTGGCTAGCACAGCATCTGGTACTGAGGATCAAACCTGGGTCTTTGTGCTTGCCAGGCAGGTGCTTAGACCACCAAGCTATCTCCTCAGCCCTGCCTGCTGTTTTCATATAGTCAGATACATCAAATATGGAAGTTCACAGTAAGAACTCAGAAGTTTAACCATCGGAGTTGGGTCCTGGCCCTGCCTCCTTTGTATAGCTGTGAGTGTTACTTAGCACAGAGCCCAGCTTCCCACATATCTGATATGGAGAAGAGGGTGAATCCTCTATCACGGGGCTACCCCCAAGAGTCAGATAAATTGTGTCAGACCCTGGGAACACTTATTCCTGAGTTTACAGCTGAGAAATTCAGATTCCCTGGAAATTATTTCAGTGCCTTTGAGGCGCAGCCTACAGGACTGGGTTATCAGAGGAATTTTATTATAATAAGGTTTTCCTGGCACTTCTAATGATAAACTCCCAGGGGGTCATGGCACAGCAAACATTGGATGCACCTGTACTGGGCTTGCCTTCCAGCGACATGGTCATTGTGATAAGTGAGGAAACAATGGCTAGTGCTAGAGTATATAGTTCATATCATTACATTTTATAGCCTCCTATTGCTTAATTGTATGCGATATTAATTTCCTGTTCATTGAAAGCGATTTTCAAAAATGAAAATATTTGTTTTAGCTGTTATTCTTTCAGAGTCATATAGTTCAAGGTGATACTTCAGCAGTTCAGTCCTTCATGACAGGGAGCAGGAATGGGAGGCCCCATGATCCAGGGAATTGGGGGGAAGAATGAGGACGCCAAGGCTCTGGACTTTGATTTGTGCACTTCTGCAACGTAAGATTCGTTTTTATTGCCATGGCTCTTGGCAGATGCTGACTGTGTGGTATCTCCAGCCCAGTGATAATGGGTGCTGTGAGTGGGGCTTGCTAGTGAGCTGGACCAGGGATCAGAACCTGGCTTTATCATTCATTAGCTCCTTTATAGGATTCTGTTAACACCTTCCCTGTTGGGCAGCTGTGGGGACTAGAAATGGCATATATCAGACCCCAGCCATGGTGCCTGGTGCTGAGGAGGGCTTTACTAACTGGATCTTTGTTATTGTTGAAACTGTCCTGTCTCTTACACAGCTAAGGCTCCTAACTGGAGGATCTCAAGTTTACACAGAGATGAAAGACTTTGGGGATTAACTCCTCAGTGATCACTGGATTTTCTGGCAATGAGATTATATAGTTCTTCACTTAAACCACTAAGCCACCAGGGAAGCTAGGCCTAGGGAAGGTGCACTGGAGCACCCTGTCGGCGGTAGGGCAACTTTGACACTGAAGGAAAAGTTCCGTGGAGCATCTGGCTTGTCCCATGAAGTTCTGTAGGTCATAGTGACAGAGAGCAGTTCAGAGACAGGAGAGTTTTGAGCTTTTAGAAGTGAAGAGGATCCTCAAGCTGCTTCCTGTCTACCCAGCGCCCCTTCCCCCAGGCGCGCTGGCCTCCGCACAGCACCTTCCTGTCAGTGCTGTATCTGCACAGCGTTGGTGGTCCTTGATGCTGCTCTGAGGAGATGACCTGCGACAGCTGCGATGGCTGCAGCTCAGAGCTCCTTAGAATTTCCACTTCTGATCCCTGCACAGAACTTGACCAAATTACTTTTTTTTTTTTTTTTTTTTTTTTTTTTTTGTCTTTGGAGACAGAGTCTTACTGTGTAGTACAGGCTGGCCTACATCTCACTTATGTAGCTCAGATTGGCCAAATCACATTTTCTACAAGTTTGAGGAGGGTATTTATTAAATAGCTCAGTGCATATGCAAGAGCTTTGAAAGCTGTTAAATGTAATAAAAATTATATTTTCAGTATCAATTTAAAAAAATGCATGATCTTTCAGTTGAGTGTGGTGGCACACACCTATGATACCAGCACTCCAAAAGGGAGGCTGAGGCAGGAGAATCTCAAGTTGGAGCCCTGCTGGTTAACTTAGTGGCATAAGAAGACCCTCTCTCAAAATGTAAAAAAAAAAAAAAAAAAAAAAAAAAAGCCTGGGGATTGAGCTTGGTGTGAAAGCACTGAGTTAAACCCCTCATCACACCACTAAAAAACACAGATGTTTTTACAGGGAGGGTGAATTTTTGAGGTGTTCTGTTCTTCAAATCATACTCTAGCCAGCCCCTTTATCACCTGTACTTTAAAACTACCCTGGTGGCGTAGAAATACTTTGTTGTGGTATAGGTGTGTGATGTGTCCCCCCAAGGAGTGTGTGTGGGAAGCGTGGTCTCCAGTGTGGTGGCATTGAGGGGTGATGGGGGGTCTTAAAATGGTTGGGGCGCTGCCCTGGGAAGGGATTAGTAGTTCTCTAGGAAGCCTGGCCATTGCCCATGAGATTGAGTTGTTATCAAAAGAGTGAACCTAGGCCCTGTGTTTCTTAGCTTCCTGACCCTCCATGTGGTCTCTCCCTCTTGCACATGCTCCTCCCATGGTACCATCTACCATGTTGTGATGTGGCCACAGTCCTTTATCAGAGCTGAACAGATGCTTGTGCCATGCTATCAGACCATTGGCTAAATAAACCTCTTTTCTTTATAAATTACCAAGCCTTGAATATTTTACTATAGTAACAAAAAGCAGACAATTTCTACGTTCTTTATATGCTTTGATACAGGAGATGAACTTTTTTAAAAAAATTCATTTTTCAGTACTAGAAATAGAACCCAAGGCCTTCATACTGAGCTAGGTGCCAACTCTTCCTCCCTATTTCTTCCTTTAACTTCAATTTTCAGACAGGGTCTCATTAAGGTGTTAAGTTATTCAAATATGTAATCCTAACTCAGCATCCCAGAGTGCTGGGATGGCAGGTGCACACTACCCTACCTGGAGAAATATAACATTTATTAAGATCTTGCTGAGGCTTTGTTGACACATCAGCTACTGATCAAGTCTGGTTTTTCCCATTTGTTTGGCAGAGGTTATCATGTATTTCTCTGGAAAAAAAGAAAAGTAACTAAAAACAGTGAGATAGCTTTCTAAACTCACAAAGCCTCATCTGAGATTTTTGTGGGAGCAACTTTGGGCCATGACCTCAGGATTCTGCTTCTCAGATAGTGTTGATGTGACCCCAGATGCTTGAAAATTTATAGACTAGTCCAGAGGACCTGTAAGCAACTTTTGACAGAGGATTGACCTTGCTGGCTCTCAGCTGCATAGGCACCAACTCACTCGTCCACTGCTCTGATATGTCCCCAGTGGCACACGGAATGAATGCCACAGTGGCAAGGAGAGGGAAAAGAGCAATAACTAATTAATTTAACACCACAGAGGGCCTCTTGCCCATAAATGGACTCATTGCTGGAAACACATTGCCATCCCAGACCCCAAGGGTGTACAAATCTGCCATGTCTCCATCTTCTCCATGGAAGATTGTGTTGCTGGCCGTGTATTCTCAGTAACCAGGTGTGACCGTGGGTTGCAGGCCTCTATGTCTAGTTTTCAAATATTTCAAAGCCCAGTAAAATACAGATGGTAGTCAAGTTGTCTTGAATTGGTTTGGCCTTGGAAAGTCCCCGAGGGCCTTGATCATCTTGGTGGGTGTTCATGGTCAGAGCCAGACTGCAGTGTAAGGACCAGATCTGATTTTGCCTGGCCTTTGACACGCTCTGGGGAATTATTTTTTCTCCTATGAAATCCCTGATACTAACTTGCACATTGTTTGGTTGCCTCCCCTCCAAGCAAGCAGAAGATTATGAAACTAATTTTCTTTCTCCAGTTTTTTTTCTGGGAATTTTAATTTTGTACAAGTATTTACAATACTTAAAAGCATACTTAGGTTGCTCCAATCATAGTGCTGGCTTTTAAGTAGTTCTGGAGGAACTATTATGCTAAATGGTGAGTTTGTTCAGATTGTCTCATATTCCCCAATAAAGAAAATGTCAAGAGGCTATAACAGAGCTCACACTAGGGAGAGACAACTTAGTGATTTTTTTTTCCAACTACTTAAACAACTTTGGCTGTAAATGGAAAGAGAATGGAGAATCTGAGCATGTAGGATTCGAGGGACACTAAAGCAGCTATTATCATTATATTCCTTATGTTCAGAAAGCTTAGTAGGCATATCAAAGATAAAAATAAATCCAAATCAAATTTCTACTGAAATTCTACAGTTGAAAATTGTAATGTTAGAGATAAGCTATACACTGGTTGTGATTTATGGCATAGCAGAAGAAAAGATTTGGAGATATGTTATCCAGAATGAAAGAGGAAAAATCTGAGTTAAAAAAACTGGAATGAACATGAGTATGACCACTTCATGTGGCCATAAATATGTGGATGATGGGGTTGCCTCTGGAGCAAGAGCATCATGTAGACATTTTTGTGGAAATAATGCATAAACATTTTAACGTTTTTATAAGAAGTGTAGGCTTTCAGTTATAGGAAGCTCAGTGAGTCCTAGGCATTGCATAACATAAATTGGCCATGACCAGCTCTAAAGAGAAAATCTTAAAAACAGCTAGCGGAAAAGCTGCACACAATGAAACAAACATAAGGATGGCAGTGAGTTTGTTGTCAGAAGTTGTACAAGTGTGACGAGGTCGAGCAGCACCTGCTGAATAAGGGAAAGGCAAAAGATCAGCTGGCCAACTGCAAATTTTGCACATGGTGAAAATATATCTTTATTTTTTATTATTTTATGTTTACTTGGTACCAGGGATTGAACTCGGGATCTTTTGTTTGGCCAGGCAGGCACTTAGGCTGCCAAAATATCTCTTTAAAATGAAGCCCAGATATATTTTTCAGACATGTAGTAACTGAAAGAAGCCACCAGCAGCATATCTGTACTGCAAGAAGTGGCAGAAGAGTTACAGAATGAATGAAGATAGCAGAAAGAAACATGAATCAACAGGAAGAAAGAGCAAGGAAATATGACTGTATAGGAGTTTTTCCTTATAATTCAAATGCTTTTCAAAGATAACTGAGGCATGGCAGCAGACACTCATAATCCCAGCAGTGCAGAAGGCTCAGGCAGGAGGATTGCAAATTCGAGGTCAGCCTAGGCAACTTAGTGTGGCCCTGCTTAAAATTTGAAAAAAAAAAAAAAAAAATGTGTTGAAGAAATTCATAAAACCTGATACATGTCTTAACAGCTTTATTTATAATTGCCAAACGTTGAAAAATTAAGATTCTCTTCAAAAGATGAATGGGTAAGTGGGATGTTATCTAGCAACAAGAAATATATCAAACCAAGAAAAGACATGGCATTCATCTTAAGTGAGCCTTGCTAGGTGATAGAAGTCAGTCTAAAAAGTCTGTGCACTGTGATTCTAACTATTGAATATTCCAGAAAAGGCGAAGCTATAGAGGCAGCAAGATTAGTGGCTGCTAGGGGAAGAGGTAAATAGGCAGAGCCCAGGACCTTTGAGGTGGCAGGTCTAGTCTATTTGATGGAGTAGTGATGGACACACGATGTTAAGCCTTTATAAGAACCTTTTCAAAACATGCAGCACCAAGAGCAAGCTCTAATACAAATGTTGGATTTTTGTGAGAGGTAGAACTGTGCCCCATGGCCGCCTGTAGCCTGGAGGGAGTTATGCTGTCTTTGGAGAGCAGTGGGGCCAAAGCCATTATTCAGAATGGTGCCAAGGAGGCTATAAGTTGCTTCGTGGCATTTAGTGTGTCTGCCCCCTTTTTCCAGTGACGTTTGCTGTGAAGACCATCAGCTTACATGACAAGTACAGGCTGAGAGCTGAAGATCCAGCGCCAGCTCTGTTGTCCCCTGAGAGGACTGCCAGATTTTGAGCAAGTCACTCTGTTTACCATGCTAGCTCTTAGTTTCTTAGGTCAGGGAATTTCTTGGGCACCCTCTGATTCCAGGCTCCTATATAAACTGCTTCTTACACTTCTAAATGGAGTGGAACATGTAATCTTGTGTGCATGTACAGCACAAGGCACTTGGGCAGAGCACCTGAAGGACCCCATCCCCTAGGCCTCTCTCTCTCTGCCTCTGTTGGGAGGTGGATCCTAAGTCCAGCTCTTCTTCTTTTTTTTTTTTGTCTTTTTGAGACAGGGTCTCGTTATGCAGTTGAGGCTGGTCCTGAGCTCACTTTTGTAGCCCACTTTTGTAGGCTGGTCTCAAACTCGCACCAATCCTCCTGCCTCAGCTTCCCAAGTGCTGGGATTACAGGCCTGAGCCACCACGCCCGGCTTATTTTTTATTCTTGTTTCACAACCTTTGTTTATTCACTCATTCTTATGGCCGGCTCAGCCCGCCCCCCAGAGGGCAGGGCTGGTGCAGCATGTGGTGCCGGGGATTGAACTGTGGTCCCTGAAGCCTCCCAAGCTTTCCCAAGCAGGCGCTTTAGACCACTGAGCCATCCCGCCAGGCCCCCAAGTCCAGCTCTTCATGCTGGATTTCTGGGTCGGGGCAGAGGTGGGTGCAGGGTTCTAGTGGCAGCTATTCATCCTCACATTGTTATCTTTTTGGCCTTTGGTACTTTCCTACATCTCAAGCCTGAAATCTGTCTTGACGGAGAGTAGTTACTTCATCTCTGAAGAAATGCCCACCAAGAAAGTTCTCAGTTCCCAGCTGTTATATAAACTCTAAGGCTGAAAGCTGCTCAAAATGCTATGACTAACTCTCCTGAGAACATTAAACAATGTTTTATGTTCGTTGGTTAAGTGTGCAGCTTAGGGAAGATTTCCTTTAGGTAATGTGGGACTCTGAGTCCCCAGGTACTCTAACAAAATACCTGAGATAATCCACAAACAAACAGTTTTGTTTTGGCTCCTTGTTCTGGAGGCTGCAGTTTACAATTGAATGGCCCTGCTCATTTGGGGCAACAAAAGGAAATCATGGCTGGAGTGCTTAGGGGAACAACATCACTCATCTCTTGGCCCATAAGCAGAGGGCTTGGTCCTAGGCCCCATTTGAGGCCACACTCCCAGAGGCTGGCCTCCCTCTAAGCCCCGCCTCTTAAAGGCTCTGCAACTCCCAGTTGTGCTACTCAGGAGCAAATAGGTGTTTGGGGGACATTGAAGGTCCAGGCACTAGCAGCCAGTTTTACTCCTAAAAATTCAGAGACCCAGGGCAGACTTGAGTGATGATCTCTGTATTATTCAGGGTTCTTTATAGATACAAGAGCGTCGCAAAGTAAATCCTGCATTAGGCAAGTAGAGATCCAGGAAGCATAGTGATACAGTTTCACTCTGAGTTTGAAGGCCTGAAAACCGGGAGAGCCAGTGGTACAAGTTCTGGTCCAAAAGCTGCAGGCTGAGGGTCCAAGAGGAGCCAGAGATTGAATTCAAGGGCAAAGGCAGGAAAAGACTTCAGCCCAGCTCTATGCAGCGAGGTGGCTGGGTTCTCTCTTTCTTCAGCTCTTCTACTGCTTGAATGAGACCCACGATAGGAAGGGTGAACTGTGTACTCTGTCTACCAATTCCAGTGTCAGCCTCAGCCAGAATGCCATCATAGCCACACAGAATTATTGCCCAAGTGCCAGGGTACCCAGTGGCTTGGTGAAGTTGACCCATCAAATTAAGTACCAACTCTATTAGGTCTGAATGAATTTGCAGTGAGGTACATGGCCAAGATCGCAACCTGGACTTCAAAGTCAAAAGAATCTGTGTTTTCAATGGCCTCTTCTGTAAGTGTTTTCAATGGCCTCTTCTGTAAGTTGCAGATACTTCTTTTGGTGCCCCATTTTGCTGTTCCGCTTGGTCCTTAAGGAGAGAGGATGGAGGGGATGCGTTGTGAATAGCCTGTGATACCTGATGATCACTGTGCCCCTATAGAGCAATATTTAAAACTTCAGCTCCATGAAAAATGAATTATCCAATTTTTGTATATTTGCTTCTTTTTCTTTTTCTTTTTTTTTTTTTAAAAAGGACTTTGTTTAGAGAAGCTGCCTATCTCATCTTCTACCAGTAACCTTCACGTGGACCGGGAACAGGATGTCATCACCTGTTATGAGAAAGCAGGGGACATCGCACTCTTGTACCTCCAAGAGATAGAAAGGGTAAGCGAGGACCTTTATTCCACGTGATTGTTTTGCTTCCAAATTGGGTTACAGACCACTGCAGTCAGGCATTGGAAAGCCTTTGACTTGTCTGCCTCAGGCTATAGAGCTTACTTCTTCCTGAATACTATGGAGAAGATGGTGGTAACAATGGTAGCTTGTGAAAATAAAATAGGTCGTTCAGCCTGTGTCAGGTATTTAAAGATCCTCTGAGCAAAAAAGCCAGTGAGCAGCTCTTTATGCCTGTGGCACACTGAAGCAGTGGCTGAATCATACATCCCTGCTCTACTGAGCGGAATGGGTTGACAACCTTCATGTTTGTATGGTCTGGGTGGGCACAACTGCTCCTCTAGACTTGGGAGGCTTTACCTCGGCAGGTATAACAGTTTCTGCTAGGGACTTCAACCTTCCTTCTTGGAGTAGGTTGTGTGTCTCTGAGGCCATTCGGGTGGCCTTCTTTAGCAGTCAGTGGTTCTCTGGTGTGTGAAGAACAGAAACCAGCACCTGACAAGAGGGCCGTGGAACAGAGAATAAGTGAGCTCTGTGCAGAGGAGGCTGGAAGTTGATGGGGCAGCTTCCTGTGTAGAAGGACACTTGTCTTTTGCTTCTCTTGACTAAATTTCTTCACCACATGCCCTGATATTGCTACCTTCAAAAGTGTTATTGTACAGTTCCCAGTGGGCAGCAGCCAGGGTTTGTGCTGTGCTGGCCCCACACCCGGGGTTTGCTGAGAGGATGATTAAGACAGTGTGGTAGGCGCTCATGTAATCCCAGCACTTGGGAGGCTGAAAACAAGAGAATTGGACTACAAGTCCAATCTAGGTAATGAGACCCTGTAGATCCTGTATCCCCTGTCCTACATGCATAAAAAACCAAAACAAAACAAAAAACTAGCTTTTGCTTTGTGTAGTTCATGGGATTATATAAGGTCATGTGGATACAAGCACTTAGCCTACATTCCAGAGCATACTGGCTCCGTGGTAGATATCACTTATTTTTAATAAGTTGTTTCTAGCAATTCCCACCAAGGTAGAGTTTCCTGGAGTTGTAACCAAGACTGAACACTGACCTTGACCCTCTCAGCCTCAGAAATGCTATTGTATTTATTCAATGTTTAATGTGATCAGAAGTCTCGTGGGAGTTTCCAAATGATCAGACTTGGTTTCTGTCAATTTTCTGGGTGTTTCTGTAATGATTAGAGTGGGAGTAAGTCTTGCTAGCATTTGTTATTTTACATGTGTGCTGGAAGTAACAGTTACTGGAAGTAACTGTTTTAAAAAGTCATTTTGTAACATGCAAGTATGTCTTATGAGGACCAGAATTGTCTCTGAGGAGCAGGGAGAGTGGGTAGAGTGAGCCTCACAGAGCATGTGGAGTCACAGGGAATGATGGGAATAGCTTTTGACCCACCCTTCACCAGAGCGGGTTGGAAGTCGTGGTGGCTGGGTATTCAGGAGGCTGTTCTGGCTGTCATACCAAAATGTTGTTCTGTCAGAGGGTTCCTACAAGGCAGTTTTTCTTGTTGTTATTCAGGATTTAGGGTATGTTTGTAGGGAACACAGGTTGCTTTCAACATCCACACTCTATCTTTTGACTGACTGGTATGGTCAGAGCTTGTGGTAGAGAAACCTGTTTAGCCCAGCTGAGCTGTTCTTGTTGACCACACAGTCCTGGGCATGGAGGGACCCTTGTTTTATGACTTACACTGCAATTGTCCAGTTATGTTGAAGCTGCCTTTGCCTGACTGGGAGGAAGGAGGCTCATCTGTTCTGTGTGTCTTTAGCAATGCAGGAATTGGCAGGGCTGGCCATACTTCCTATTGCCTTTATTCTTAATTACCCCTCACTGCTGGGCTCTTCAGCCCAGCTTTCAAAAATACCTGGAGTTAAGCTGGGCATGGTGGCTCACGCCTGTAATCCCAGCACTTGGGAGGCTGAGGCAGGAGGATTGATGTGAGTTCGAGACCAGCCTGGGCTACAAAAGTGAGCTCAAGGCCAGCCTGAACTGCATAGCAAGACCCTGTCTCAAAAAGACAAAAAAAAAAAAAAAAAAAAAAATACCTGGAGTTTTGTTTTGGGGACACAGTGATCACAGGAATTATATTTTGAAGAGAAAATTGGGGCCCAACCGGAGTCACACAGGAAGTCAGGCCAAAGCCACTAGGAAGATGTCAGCTTTTCCTAACACTTACTTCAGAGCTCACTCAATGAGTTCTCCCAAGCCACTGCAGAGGAACACTGGGCTGCATCCTCCCGCTGTGTGAAGAAGCATGGGACTGGTGGGCCCTTGGTGTTCACTCAGTGGTGTGAGGAAGCAGTTTCCTTGGCCTTGGGCTAAAGCTCAGCAGCACTCCCAGGCCCCTGCTGTCTACTTTGGGCTCTGATTTTTCAGTAGGAGTTTCCTTCATGGAAACCATTTTGGCTTGCCCCAAATTTCAGCCCCCTGAGCTGTCAGCAGCGAGACCGAATGAGCCAAACATCTGTTTTGACTATAATGGACACTCAAGAAATTAAGTGTTCGTCAATCCAAAGGTTGGAGGCAAATGTTTTTAATTTAATTGACTTAAGTTTTGAATGTAGTAGGGAGTGTGCTGAATTGAAAATAGACACACATTAAAGAAAAAGAATCTGAAAGAAGTAAAAGCTAGGAAGGAAAGCCTAGGCAAATCATGTTTTGCTGTCTAAGCCAGCCCAGCAAGTAGAAAATCCCGCATGCTGTTTCCATGGTTGTCTATCTACATTGTTGTGGTTTCTCCCACCCTTTTCTCCTTCTGTAGTGAAGAAACCACTGTCTGTGAGGACCTTTTGGCATTTAGGGTTTGCTCTTCAGTTCATTCATTAGCAAGAATATAATTTGGGTGGTACTTAATTTAAGAACATTCTAGAGTGGTATGACTAGTGGTTTCTCACATCTGGAGCCATGGCATCAGGTTTCCAAGGTGGTGCCATTCCATGAGCTTCTCTCCAGTGTGTGCTCAGCTCTGTTCCAGGTGTTGGCGCCCTCAAGGCCGTAGCTGTTCAGAAAGGAGACTGGCTTTGGCTTCCCTCTGAGGCAGACGATCGCGCTGTGACAGGCAGCCCAGCAGTACAGTGACAGCACTCAGCCCTGGAATACTTCCTGGCCTTGCCAGCCCTAGCAGTGGAACTTGGGGCACCTAGCCTCTGTAGTGCCTCAGGGGCCTATCTATACAGTAGAACACTCATGTACTCCCGGTACACTGTTAGGACACTGTGGGTGTTAGCTTTGTTGTCTTTGTTCCTGAGTCCCCTGGCTGGGCAATCTTTGTCAGCCATTCAAAATTTCAGACAGTTAGATAAAAATCTGCTGTAGCACATACCTGCTGCTTTAGGAGGAATGTTAAAAGAATTTTAGGGGATGTTTAGGAAGCAATGTTTTTAGAATTTGGCTTGTTTATCTTGTGCTGAAACTTCTAGAACAACAGTGTACCTGGACTCCCTGTTTGCAAGCTCTGGTTTTCTGGACACTTTTTTTTTTTTTTTTTTTTTTTTTGGATAAACGAAGCAACTATAAAAGCTTTATTTGTTCAAAGTAACCAATGCTGTAGATGCAAAACAAAACCCAACAACTGCCCCAAATACTACTTTCAAAACTGACATATTAAGCTTTATTTTCATTAGAATGTTTTTTTTTCCCCTTTTTTTCCACACTAATAAATCAAAACCAAGACCTATATATTATATGTTAGTCTGTCTTCATAAAAAGCAGTTCCGACTTCGGGGCATTTCCATTTTGCCTCTTTTGCCAGCACCAAGTCAGCCTCGTCTGAACCTTTCCATTTCACGAGAAGCACCAATTCTCCGCTGTTGCCTGTGGCACCAATTATTGGCGCAGGGTCAGGACCTCTAGCAAAACCTCTGGGTTTGTTGGCAGCCTCTCTTTTTTTCTTTGACCTGCTGTCGTCAGATTCACTGTAAGATAAAGATTTTCTTTTTGTACCATCTTTTTCTTTGCCAGCTTTTTGCGAATTAAGAAATGCTTCAATCAACTCTGGACAATCTAAATTTTCTTCAGGCTCCCATGCGTTGTCAGCATCTGCAAATCCCTTCCACTTCAGAGAATACTGCACCTCCCATTCACTACGCGTCGGCCCAGTACTTTTTCTACCACACACCCTTCAGGTTCTGCTTCCTCAACTTCTTTGCTTTTTCCAGTTTGTTTCTTTCCCATTTTTTTTGCAGCATAGTTTTATTAGAGACCATTTTTTACTGCAGACTTGAAGAGCTGGTACATTCACATGCTGTGACTGTGCCTGAGGGTCCCCAGAAGATAGGAGAGAAGAAAGGAAGGCAGGGAAGGGGGTGAGGACTGTGACCTGGGTTTCCTTGGCAGAAGGCTGTGCAGCATTTTCTGGTCACTCTTAGTTGATTGTGGGCCATTCATTTCCTTATGGCTGCTTCAGCTTTCCATCTTTATGGAAGTTCTGCCTGACTTTAATTTCAGAGGGCAGAGAACCAGCATTTACTGAGAAGTACTGTGTATCAAGCAGGGTGCTGGGAGCTTTCGCTGCGTGGCCCTTCCACTTGTCCAGGGCGGAGTTAGGGCCAGAGAAGATGGGAGGAAATGAAAGCTCTGTGCTCTAAATGTTTGTTTAGTGTGTTCTTATTATATTAGGTTGCAGACATCGACAAGTAATCTTCTCTGATAGTTTGTTTTCTGAAGGGGAATAAAATATAACCCTAATATTGTGTGCATAAAATAATTTAATCAAAGAAATCAAATCAGAACAGATAGAATTAGCAATGGTACAGGGTGGCCTTGATTAGCTTATCTCCAGATAGTGGCATTATGTCAATAGTAAATAAAATTTTCTGCACCACAAGGAACTTGCACTGCAATGATAGGAATAAAGATGACTTCATCCTTGGATATCACAGCCTGAGTCCTGCTTTTGGCAAATGAAATTATCCTGTCTCTGTCCTTTGGATGCATCAGCCAACCAGCTGGTTATGGCTTCCCTGAGCAGGAGCAGCGCCAGTGTGGAACTTTACCTTCTGCTGACAGTTCATTTCTTTACACCCCATTTTAGAAAGGAAGTTCATGTTCAATCATGGGGCATCTGTGACTTTTTTTTTTTTTTTTTTTGTATTTTGTACAGGATCTCACTACATGTGTTGGACTTGTAGAGATCCTCCTGTTTTCAGTCTTGCCAATGCAAGGATTACAGGTGTGCACCACCACACCCAGACTCAGTGGCCAGCTCAGCACACCTGGGTGCAGGGCTGCGACAGCATGTGGTACCAAGGATTGAACTCTGAACCCTGTGCTTGCCTAAGCAGGTACTTAGTCCACTGAGCTATCTTGCCGGCCCTCATAGGTGACTTTTTATTGGCTGTTTTGGAGATTAACTTCTGAGAAGAAACCCATGGTCCCCATGTGTTGCAGGGTCTGCTCCTTGTGAGCTCATTGCTTGTAGGCAGCACAGGCACATTTGAGTTTCTGCTGTCTTCTTGCAGGTGGAACTTGTGGTGTCATTGCTTTGGGGGTAGGATCCAGAACTGGATTAGGTTAAGGGCACTGTGTGTGTCTTGAATTCAAACCAAATGTCCTAGCAGTCGGTGCTCTGCTGAGAAAGTCAGGCTGTGAGGCTAGACATCCTAGCAGTATTCTTTATGGCTCTAAAATGTGAGACACCTTTTCACTGCAACTAAAGCTGAACCAGTACTTCCAGTACTGTCCAGTAATGACTTGTCCAGAGGCTGCCTGTGTCTCTGCTCCAGTACCTCCGACTTGGGACCTAACACCTGACTGACTAGAATAAAAAGTGACAACATTCTTACAACAGAGTCAAAAGTGTGGTAACCAGGAAAGAGCAGACACTTACTGTCATTTTTGTATATTTCTTGTCAGCCTTTGCCTTCTAAATTAATAGCATTAGAAAGTTTTGCATCTGTCTTTTTTCATTTAACACCAAACTAGGCATGGTTTTCATGGATGTACAATATTTCAAAGAGATGCTCTTTGTAATATAATTAACTTATTGTTGCCTCTGGCTTGTAAATACTATGGTCATGCCCACTTCCCTCAGCTAGCTTTTCTCCTTGCTTTACAGTATTTCCTAAGGGTAAAGTCCCAGAAGTTCAATTAGTTTTGCATTCTTGTCAGCAGAGCCAGGTGCTTTCTACACATCTTCCTGGTATCTTTGAACTTTGGCATGCAGAAGATGAGTGGTTTTGCTCTGTAATCTTACTAAGTTGTTTGCCAAGTTATTTGCTAGGTGAAAATAGTACCTTGGAGGTTTAGTTTGTATTTTTAAATATTAGTGAAGTTGACAATTTCTGTATGTGTTTGATTGGGATTTTTCTTCCTTTTATATATTAGAGTTATAATTCACTCATGTAAATTGTACTTCTTTTTTTTTTTTTTTTTTTTAACTTTTTTGAGATGAGTTCTTCTGTTGCTGAGGCCAGCCTAGAACACTTGGACCCAAGTGATTTTCCTGCCTGAGTCTCTTAAAAAGTTGGGTCTGTAGGTAGATACCACTCTGTCTGTTTGTCAGTGGTTTTTAGTATATTTGTAGTGCATCAGCATTTAATTCCATAAGTGATGTTTAACATTTCCATCACCCCCCAAAAGAAACCCTGTATCAGTCACACCCCATTAATGTCCAATCAATCGCTCCAGTCCTAAAACTTACAAATCTATTTTCTGCTTCATAGACTTGTATGTTGTGGACATTTAATATCAGCAGAATCATAAAACATGATCTTTTATGACAGGCTGCTTTGGCTCAGCACAATGTTCTCACAATTCATCCATAGCATAGCATTTATCAGTATTTTATTTCCTTTTATTGCTAAATGATTTTCTGTTGTATGGATGTACTACATTGTATTTGTTCATTTGTTATTGAATAGACATTTAGATTGTTTTCACTTCTAGGACATTATGAGTAATGCTGCTATAAATATTCATGTACAAGTTTTTGTGTGGACAAATATTCTTATTTTTCTTGGATATATTCCTAGGAGTAAAATTGCTCAGTCATGTGGTAACTTACAAGCATGTTAGACCTTGATATATTCTCTTTTGTGTCTAGCTTTTGGAGTAGTGATTTTCTCATAATTTAAATAAACCATATCATGAATGTGTTACTCCTTTATCATACTTAGTCTAAATTTCCCATTCAGCAATTTAGCATTTTTAAGTTGTTCATAAATTTTGAATCTGGATATAATTGGATATGGTTTTTAAGACATATTTTATTTCTTTTAGAGTTTGAAAATTCAAGTAAATTCCTTCTAGGATTTGAAAAGTTTGATTATTTACCATTATGAAAAAAGCCTTGGGAGTTACTTTGGTCTGTGATATTAGATATGACTCTAAATTATGTTTCTTCAAAATTAAATATGGCACTTAGTCTGCTGCCATATTTAGAGGATTTTGTATTTTTCATATTTTCTACATTTTCACAAAATTTTTGGATTCCCTGTTTTGTTAGTATATTTGTAGTATATTGTGTATACTACATATTTTATGGACTAGTATATTTTATATACTACTGTATATTTTGTTAGCATATTTGTAGTATATTTGTTAGTATATTTTGTAGTATATTTGTATTGCTCTGATGTGATGCTCTTAGGATGGGCTTTAGCAGCTGAAAGATTAGTAATTACTTATTACTTTCAGTTTTCAGAGTGTCTGTTGTTCTTTTCTCTTTATGCTTCCAGATAAACTTTAGAATAATTTCATTGAATTCAAGAAGCATCTTACAGGGGCCTGGTTGAATTTGCATTATTAATGCATTACATCAGATAGTTATAGTCTTCTGTCCTCTGCCCCTATCCTCATAACATCAATACTTGTTGCTTTGCAAATTTAAATTGATTTGTTTTACTCCTACATCTTTTCCATTTTTTAAAATGTGACTCGATGGTTCTTTTCATTATATTTGCATACACTTATACCAGTGTTTTTAAAAAAATATTTTTATGTATTTGGTACAGGGTCTCCTTACATAGCTTGGACTGGTAGTGATCTTCCTGTTTTTAGTCTCCTCAGCACTGGGATTACAGGTGTGCCCCACCACACCCCAACTTGGTTGCTGGCTCAGCATACCTGGGGGCGGGGCTGGCATGGCACACAGGGACCCCAGTCCCTACACTTGCCTAAGCAGGCACTTAGTCTGCTGAGCTGTCTCATCAGCCGTTATACCAGTTTTTAAATTCATTTACACAAACATATATTGAATGCCTTTATATGGTGGCTACCACTTGACACCAGCACCACTAGAATAAAAAGACCACAGCACGTGTCATTAGCCATCATACCTCACAAGGACACAGGCCCATACCCACCATGGGTACGGTTTGATGGGGAATAGTCAGAGCTGTAAAGCCAGAGACAGGGCTTGAGCCAGTGAGGAAGCTCAAGGACAGCTGCTAGAAGAGATGACAGCTGCATAGAAGCTTGAAGGCTGATGGTAGCAAGACAGGATCATTGGCTGTGGTGGTACTGAAAAGTCTTCTTTAGAAAAAGAAATGGAGTTGATTCTTTTCATATTTCTAAGAATATGAGTCTACAGCAGATGAATTTTTGTCATTATGTATTCCTTTCTACTATTTTCCATGTTTTATCTCCTTCATGTCTTTGTGCCAGAATCCCTGCAGCAATGTTAAGAAATCAGGGTGATGGTAAATCTCCTTATTTCGTTGCTGTTTGAAGGCAGTTCTTGGGTGCATGCCCACTACACCCAAGTACTCATTTGCAGTTACAAACAGCCATGTAATGCAGGTATGAGTCCCTTTGCATAGATAAAGATAGGAGGATCCACAGCATAAGAGTGGACAGCTCCATGGGGTTTGGAGAGTCAAACTAGACTTTGAACTTGTTTCTTTCCACCCAGAATCTTTGTGCCTTCTTTTGGTCCTGTCATGCTTTCTCATTTGTTGAGTGGATGCTTTTTCCAAAGTAGCATGTGGTTATAGGTGTAGGAGAATATCATATGAGTCTTTGGAATCTGAAAAAAAAAAAAAAGAAAGAAAATAGAACAGAAGCAATATTTGAAGAACAGCTATTGAAATGCAACAAAACTTCATTTAACAGAGTCTGGGAGAAACCCCATTGGGATCAATGTATACACTTGGACACATTATAGTTAAACTCTTGAAAACCAAAGTCAAAATCTCGAAGGCATCCAAGAAAAAGAAAGCTTTAAGTACAGAGAAGGAATTTTTGATGTACAGCAAAGCTATAAGAAATTCTGTAAGCCAGAGACACATTTGTGTTAGTAAGCTTTCTGTTGTGACAGAATGCTTTGACAACTTCAAAGAAGAAAAGACTTAGCTTGGCTTACAGTGTGAGCGATTGCAGTCCCTGGTCACTTGGCCCTGTCACTTTCAGCCTGTGCAAGGGAGAGGATCACGGTGGGAAGTCTCTTGTGAAGCAAAAGCCACTCACCACATTGTAGCTGGGAAGGAGAGAGAGAGAGAGAGAGAGAGAGAGAGAGAGTGAGATTCCACTATGTCCTGCCCCTGGAAGGACCAAATTTCCTTTCAGTTGCCACCACCTCCTAAAGATTCCTCCCATTCCAGATAGTGTCATCAACTGGAGACCAAACCTGTAACACATAAACCCTTGTCAGGGACACTAAGGATCAAATATCTCTTAAGTACTGGAAGAAAAACAATCTAAAATATTTTTCAACAACTACATGTAGTAAGCCATTAAATGTAAATGGCCTAACTATTCCAATTAAAATTTAGAGATTTTTATATTGAACAGAAAAGTAAACATAACTATATTCTATACACACATAAAGAAAACAGTTTAACATATACATAGGAAAATAGTAAAGTCCTCCAAAGAAAGCTAGAATTTCTGTTTTATAAAGGAAACTTAGGGGGCCAGCAAGATGGCTCAGCGGTCTAAAGCATCTGCCTAGGCAACTGCAGGGACAGCGGTTTGATCCCCGCCACCACATGCTGTGCCAGCCCCACCCCCAGGGCAGGCTAAGCCGGCCATTAAAGGAAACTAGGTACAAGGAATACTGCAGGAGATAAAGGAAGCACCGATTTACCAACAAGTTTCCAGTTTATCAACAAAACGTTATAATCCTGATAAGAGAGCCAATGGGAGCTTTGAAATATATAAAACAAGCTAATAGGAGAGCTTGAAACATGCAAAAGAAAACATACAGAAGAACCTATAACACTAAATACTTATATTAGAATGGAAGAAAATGCTCAAATCAATAATCCACAACTCAAGATATTAGAAAAAGAATAGATTTAAACCAGAGAAAACAGAAGAAAGAAATCATAAGGACCAGAAATCAGAAAAATAAACAGCAGAGAAGAATCACTGATTTTAAAAAGCTAGTTTTTGAAGAAATCAATAAAAGACCAAGAAAAAGCAAGACTGAGCAAGAATAAAAGAAAGAAAACACAACTTATCAATTCCCAGAAGTAATGGTGATATACTACTCTTGGCCCAGAAACTTTGAGAGTTGTGAAAGAAGTAGACCTTGTATGACATGGCTTTGCCCAACTCTAAGTTGTTGTAAATGTTTTGAGCATGTTCACGATAGGCTAAACTAAGCTATCAAATTTAGTAGATTAGATGTGTTAAATGCATTTTCAATTTACTGTATTTAGTGACCAGGAGAATTTAACTCATTGTAAATCAAGGAACATGTGTAGAAAGGATTATATGTCATGACCAGGAAAGACTCAGTGCAGGAATTAAAGATGGTTTAACATCTGAAAACCAATTAATCTCTCCCTCTCCCTCTCTCTCTCTCTCTCTCTCTCTCTCTCTCTCTCTCTCTCTCTCTCTCTCTCTCTCTCTCTCTCTCTCTCTCTCTCTCTCTCTCTCTCTCTCTCTCATCTATAACATGAATATCTCATGCAGAAAAAAATTTGATAAAATTCAGTACCTTTTCTGACCTTTCCTGTGCCCTTTTAAAGTTGACACAGTATCTTAAGAGGCTAACACAGAAGGGTAAAGGACACCTCCATAAAACCCAGAGAAAAGGTTGAATCTCCTCTTTGGATCCTGTCAGAAGTCACAAATGAAAAAGAAAAAAAAATTCAATGCCCTTTCATGATACACATGAAACTAGAAATAGAAGGGAACTTTCTCAGTCTCATATGCACTTAGGAAAAACCTGCATCGAGCAACTATTTAATGCTAAAAGGCTGGAGGCTTTCTCCCTAACATCAGGAGCAAGACAGGATTTCTGCTCTTCTCACTTGTATTCAGTACAAAAGAAGTTGCTCTAACCTGAGCACTTAGGCAAGGACAAGGGAAAGGTATCCATATTTAAAAGGGGAAGGAAAATTCTATTATTGACATGGTATGGTATATAGAAAATTTTAAGGAATCTATTTAAAAAGATCTAATAACAAGTTCAGCAAGGTTATAGGATATACAGTCAATATGTACAAATCATATTTCTCTACACCAGCAATGAATAACCCAAAATAAATTTAAGAAAAGCAATCCCATTTATAATAAACTCAGAAGAACAAAATACAAGGGAATTTAATAAAAACATATACACTAAAAACTATAAAACACTGTTAAAAAGAAACTAAGGAAGATCTGGATAAATGGAAAGGCAGCCCATGTTCATGGATTGAAATACTTAATTTATAAAAATGGTAATATTCCCTAAATTGATCTTCAGACCAATAGCTGTCAAAATATGAGATGTAGGTTTCATAAAGCTTGACAAGCTGGTTCAAGAATTTGTATGAAATTTATGTGACCCAGAACAGCACATTGTGGGCAGAGTCGAATGTCAGGTGGTAAGGAGCCAGGACCTCCAGCAAGATGCCCACCTGCATGTAGCCCAGATGCCAGGGTCCCCCACCTGGTTTGCCTTCATTGGCAGTGTGTGCATTGCATGCCACCTACTTTCTTTTCCCCAAAGTTCATAGATTAGAGAAACTAGGGAATTGCTTCAGCTCCTTTTAAAGGAAAGACCTCTAAGATGTTTGGGGTTTGGCTAACAGCTGCATGTTTTGAAAAGCTACTGACTTCGTGCAAATAGGGGCAGCCTGTCTGAAGAGCACTCACATGGTTTTGCATGGGCCATGGGCGAGTTTCTCTTTGAGAAATGCTTTGTTTAGCTAACAGGTTTAAAGAGATTAGAAGCTATGTGTTTACTCCTCACTGTGACAAACTCTACTTGCAAGTCTTTTTTCCGATTAGTTGATAGGCTTTCTTGCAAGCTAAAAATATAAACCTTTAAACTATGTTTCTGTTGAAAGGAGGCCAAGTTTGGGGAGAACTAAGTTGGGGGTTCTCTCCACTCCCCCCTTGAATGCCAAGCTCACTTCTCAGCTCAGTGGAGCACCCCCTGCTCAGGCAGGGCTGAGCCACACCCTGCCTGCTATTGACCTTGGCTTTTGGGGGACAGTGAAATGACTTTGTGCCAGGAGCAGGATCTGCTTCCATGGCACAGCCTCCCTGACAATATCTGGCCATGTGATGTGCCACCTCTCATGTGTTTCCTGCGTGTCCACTAAAAAGTGTGCCTCGATTCTCTGCTTTCTGGGTGAGCAGTGCCCTGTCCACCTGGGCTACCTGGCTGCTGTCTCCTAGTGGAAGGCGTGCCCCTGCTGTCCTGGTGCTTGAACTCCTGCACCTGTGCCCACATGCTGATCTTTGTGAAAGGAAGTCGGGTTTTCAAATTGTGCAGTGCATTTAGAGCAAGGGTTTGAAGGAAGTTGGCGTGGATGTGCATCTGATTAGTTTTCCCATTTTTTCCCCTTCTAGGTAATCCTTGCTAATATTCAAAACAGAAGCCCTAAGCCTGGCCCTGCTCCCCACGATCAAGAACTAGGTTTTTTCCTAGAAACAGGACTTCAGAGAGCCCATGTCCTCTATTTCAAAAATGGGTAAGCGTCTTCACTTTTTTAATCCACTTCCTAAAGAAGTAGAAAGCCTAATCTGTTGTCTCCAGTTCAGTTATTATCATAAAGCAATTCTAAACATGAGCTACAACTGGAATATTTTTAGAAAGAATGAGAATTGCCTTTTTTAAAAAAATTTCCTCTCCACTTGGCTCTCCTGCTTTCCTGTGAGATTTTTGGAGGAGGTAGTGAAGTGCCTGGGTGCCCTTAAGCCCCAAGTTGCGAGCACCAGGACTGGGTGGGTGGGTTGATGGGCAGTGCTTTGGGCACCCTTCCTCCATGTGAATGGCACCTCACGGGCCTCCCCACTTTGTCCACAAAAGACAATGAAGTGGAAAGCCTGCCATGCAGACTTACCTCCCTTTCAGTGGCTGACCCATTCTGAACACTGGATCTGCCAACTCCAGGCAGTTTTTATGCAAGTAGTGTGGCTGTGAGAACATTTTTTCACAGGAGCTGCCTTTGAAAAGGGTTGAAGAACATGACTGGAGGGCAGCTCTCTGATACATTCAAGTCTTATTTTCCTCTTGTGAAAATAGCTCTTGTGAGAAAAGTGCTGATTCTATGACACGTCTCCTCAGTTGTGCTTGTTTTGTTTGACCTTGCGCTGCAGGATAGATGTGCATGGAGACCAACAGTAGGTATTTGGTTCCTCTTAGCTCCTTCTAGGCTTTTCATGGGAGGTACCTAGAGGGCTACCCCCTGCTTTGAATGGTAGAGGGGACATAATCCCAGCCTCTGGCAAAATGACCAATAGAGCTGTTCCCTCTTTGTTTTTAAGAACTTCAAACCTTGGTGCATAGCTGACGCAAGTGGGATTTCCTCCCCATGGTGGCCCAGTGCTGCATGTATCTATTTGGTGTTGGTTGAAAATAAATGCCTGATTTTCAAATTATATTAAGCTGTTTAGGAGAAAAAGCTGGCTTTGTTCTGAAGGGCACTGCATCAAGTGATTATGGCCCATGAAAGGCCACAGAAAACACCCCAAGGTTTGGAGTGGCTTGCTGGCTTCGGCATGAGGACACTGTTGAGGTTGTTCTCATCTCCCGCTCCCAAGATCATCTGAGCCATGGTACACGTTCCGTAGGCTGAGACTGTGTTCTGTTTTGCTGTTGTAGATAGATGGGCTGGGAAGGCACAAGGAGTACTTTTCTTGTAAAAAGTACTGTTTCCTCTCCCTTTTCACTGTACTTAGTAGTCATCACAGAGGCACCTCAACCCTTGCTCTCCCTCCCTCCAACCTGAGAAAAGTGTTGATCTAGAATCCCAGAGACAGGAAACAGTTCACTTGGGGCGCTAGGGGGCGAGCAGGGACAACCCCATACTTTCCATAGAGAATGCTTTCTGTGAGATTGATCAGTGGGTGGACTGGATAAATGATTTTTATCTTTTTTTTTTTTTTTTTTTTTTGTATTTTTTAGGAAAGGGTCTACAGGGTGTTCAGGGTCTCACTAGTAGATTGCACTTGTAGTGATCCGCCTGTTCACAGCCTCCCAAGAGCTGGGATCACAGGTGCACACCATCCTGCCCAGTCTCAATTGCCACCTCAGTGTGCCTCTGGGCCAGGGCCAGTATGGCAGACCCGAGGATCAAACCTCTGGCCTCTGTGCCTGCTTGCAGGTGCTTTAATTGGCTGAGCTATTTGACTGGCCCTAAAATTATTATTATTTTTTTTCTTCATGTACTGGGGATCAAACTCAGGACCTCACACTGGCCAGGCAGGCAGTTATGCTGCTGAGTTGTATCCCCCACCTCACTTATTTTTATCTTTGAAACATTTTCCTTGGGGAGAAAGAAGCAGGACTGTTGGACTCTGACCTCATCTCCTGAAATGTTCATTGTGCACTGGGATCTACCTAAAATATAATAATGAGTCACTCAGGCATTCAAATGTGTGTGAGTTGTTGACCAGCTTCATTGAATGGAACGCACCTCCCACAATCATTTCATACCAGCAGGGATTTTGGTGATAGTGGGATTGCGGTGGGTATTGGTTCTGAGAACCCTGGAGCTCCTGCAGTTAGTACCTGTGGTTCTTCAACCATGAACCCTGGAGAAGTCCTGTTCTCTCATCCTCCAGCAGCAGCTTCTGAGCCCCTCAGTCCAGGGCATACCAGGGCCAGGCACCATTCTCCGTGAGCAGTCACTGCCTTGGCAAAATTCACGTGTTGATTCAGGCTTGCACAACCAGACTGCAGAGCTGATGCCTGCCCTCCCACTCTCCCTCCCCATCTAGTTCCCTTGCCATTTGGGCCCAGTGACCACGTGCAGAGCTGGCCTGACAGCACAGCTCAGAGGGTACACTGCAGTAGAAAATGAGGGCTTTTAGAACTTGCCTGGTTGTCATTGTTTATGTAATAAAAATCACCAGCCAAGTTTCTACTTTTTATTCAAGTGTGGACTATGCCTTGCTCATCCTTACCTGCCATTGAAGCTCTAGTCATAGAAACAAAGGAATCTGTAACAGTTTTGATTGTGACGCTCCAAGACCACTGTTGTCTGTGATGACTTACTGGGGATGGGGGCTGTACGTGCGATTGTTGTCAGGGTGCTTTGTCATGAGCCTCAGCAGCCTGTGGCCCAGAAAGCTTCAGCAGCATTGGGCAAGACAGGGGGAGGACGCTGCTCTGCCCTTCGCTCGAGCAGAAGACAGCCTGGGTCCTTCGCATGCCACGCTAGGGAGGGCTGAGTGAACAGTCGTTGTGTCTCCTGCTGCCCTTTCCTACCTGGCTCTGCTGCCCATAAAGCAGCCTGCAGCTTCATTAACCACAACTAAAGAACTCGAGTTCCCCTAAACATCAGCTGGTATAGGATTGATCTAGAGTAGTGAGGTTTAATTTTAATAGGGGCAGGAGGAGGGGAGAGATTCCTCATTTGTTTGTTTGCTTATTCATTTGCTTATTTATTCACCTATCAAATATTTATGTGGTGGGAACTAGATCAAGACAGCAAGTGATCTCTTTGGAATTTTCAATCTAGCAAGAAAATAAATAATTACAAATATACCACGCCTTTCAGGAAAGAAGAAAGAGACAATGCTTTTTTTGTACCTTTGCTTTTCACCTTGCAGATTTTCCTTTAAAGGCATGGTTATATAATGGTGTCTAAAAACCAGAGTTAACTCAATTTTTTTTAGAGCATGTCCCAATACCTCCTGATGTAACTAGTGATTGATTCCCCCTGGCAACTTTGGAAAAACTTAGTGTGGAATGGCAACGTTGAAAGACCAGCTCCTCGATGGGAGTGGGATAGATGAACACAGCTGCAGGTGCACAGCTGTGGGCTCTCTGTGAGTGCCTCCCACCTCTGTCCAGTCTCAGGTGACCAACTGTGACACCAGTGTGCATCAGCTTCTGCTCTGCGCCAGGCATTCTTCAGGTGCTGGGGTAAGATGGTGAGCAGCCAGGCCCACCCCCTGCACCTGGAGAAAAATCAGATTACCCTACTCTCAGACATATATCTGCTTCCTGTGCTAGGAGAGTCCATCGTAAAATGAAACCACCTAGGTTTGGGGGTTACAGGAATATTTTCTTTTTTTTAACTTATCTTTTTTTCAATTTTTTTATTGTTTAAATTTAACAATGGTTATATTACATATTTTCATCATCAGATCAGTTTAGATTAATACATATGGGTATATAAGATTGATCAAACAATTAAACATTAACTTTTCTAAATCCACATTACTTTTTTTTTTCTTTTCCCCCTTCTTTTCTTTGAAAGTTGACATATTGCATATTGTCCTCACCATCATTCTATACAGTGCAGTGTGTGGGCATGACCCACCTCCCTATTGATTTTGCATAGAAAAAAGAAAGAGAAAAAAAAAAAAAAAGGAAAGAATATACTTCTCTTTGGACTAAGAGGAAGCAGATACATATACAGTCAAAGGTTTTGCAATTGCAGTGTGCCACCAGTGAAGCTTGTGATGTTGGAGGCTATTGAATCTAAGCCTCCTAAAGCTCATCTCACCAATCTAGCTCTGCGTTCCATGCATTGTAATTAAGGATTTTCTTTTTCTTGCTGGGTGGTCAAGGGCAAGTCGAAGCAAGACCTGTATAACTAAACATTCTTTTTTTTTTTTTTTTTTTTGTATCTTCCAGGGTCAAATCCCCTCAGGATTAAATATGAGACCATAGACAGTACTTTGTAGAACTGTTGTTAGTGTTAGCCTTTGGGACGAGTCACGGCCATTGCTTGGCCATTTTGCTTTCTGTGAAAGCCTGAGAGAATGTTTTTCTCTGGGTGACTCTCCTTAGACGCACTGCAGTTCATTCATCCCTTTCCTCTGAGGTCCCATAATCTCCTTGACCAGGAAATTTGGGAC
>PVJA010009519.1:0-60389 GCA_004027025.1 Myocastor coypus
GCCCGGCCCTAACAACAACATTTCTACTTAGATATAGATGATTTTTATTCAGGATATACTAAGGTTTGCCCTTTAGCATAAAGAAAATTTAAAAAGACAAAATCCTTAATAATTAAAGAGTTATTAAAGCAGCAGCAAAAATAAAGTTATTCATATGTATCTGAGAAATAACTAGTGATTGAAGCATTAACATAATAAGCACGACCAACACTAATGTTGGGTTCACACTATCAAAGTTAGGCAAGGGTGAAGACAAGCTCATCCAAACAGTGGGTTCCCTTAAAAAAACATACACAGGACATAGATTGCAGCATTTGGTAGGAGCTTATAATTTAGTATATGACTGTTTCACACAAAATAAATAGTTAAGTTGAAAGATAACCTGAACTGAGGAGTCCCAGCACTGCCTCCAGAACAGTATGAGGTCTGCTTGGTTATGAGAAACCAGATCTATTTGCAGGCAGGATCCTTAGGCTGCAGAAATTGTAATGCACTGTTGCAAGGACACATGATTTGAATTCATTTGGATTCATTGATGATTAAAGTAAGCAATAAAATGTGACTTAATCTGAATGCTTAATTTATTTTTAGGCAGAAAAACAAAATATGATTTTTACCTGAAGATAGTAGTGTTCTCACCTGGACTGCACATTCCATGGATAAAGCCTAGAGAAGGAGAAGGAGGTGATCAAGGCCTTTAAATACGTATGGACTTACAGAACTGTAAGGCTGTGGTGTTAGAATCCAATACAGTGATGGTTCTGCTGTGACTCATAAGGTGATGCAATTGCATCATTTTAGTAAGTCAGATTCTCACCTAACATATGCACTCTCTGCTGGGATGTCGGGGGACGGGGGGCATTATAGGGCCCTTCTACCTAATATCACATTCAGGCTGTAGGCTGCCCAGAGTGTTACTGAAGATTTCTGTACCCAGCTGTCTTATACTACTCCTTTCCCGAAGCCGCCAAGTTCGGTGTGAGTTGCATAGGCAGATTTATTTTTAGAAGAGGAAGAAAAATGACCTTCCTTCTAGCTACCTTTATGAGCTACAGAACTCTCACCATTGGCAGGAATCAGATTCAAACTGGAGGGTAGTTTCACACACATCCAAGAACTCATCACTCCTGTTGCCAAAATTTTTCTGACTGTAAGTCAATAAGATAAGTTCTATACTCTGACAAAAGCTTCAAAACCTTTACACATTTTATATACCTTTTATAGCTCTTCTTTTTTATTCTCAAGATATAATATCTATAGACAGTGTAAGAAAAAAAACCTATTCACTGCTTAAAAAGTAAACTGCATACAGAAGAAGTAAATGAGTAGAGATTTAAAAAAATAAAAATATTGACATATATATATATATATATATATATATATATATATATATATATAGCATGTGTGTGTGTGAGAGAGAGGGATAATGGTGGCAGGGGAAAAACAGTATTCAAAAACACAAGAATAAGAAAGAATAATGAAATGAATAAACGAAAGGAAACAAATTTTGTCTCCTGTTTCAGTGGCATTACTGAGGCAAGCATAAGGAATATTGAAGATAAACAAAAGAAGATGACGGGTAGATAATTATATTTCAATGTTGATAAACTGTTTTCTTTCTTCTTCTTCTGGTGGAATAGGTACTATGCTCTGTCTTTAAGAGACTGTCTTTAAATTGCATTCAATTTGATTGTTAGCATATGAAATTTACAGTTTTTTGTTTTTTTTTTTTTGTATTTTTGAGACAGGGTCTCACTATGCAGTTTAGGCTGGCCTTGAGCTCACTTATGTAGCCCAGGCTGGTCTCGAACTTGCACTGATCCTCCTGCCTCAGCCTCCCAAGTGCTGGGATTACAGGCATGC
Source organism: Myocastor coypus (assembly GCA_004027025.1). Taxonomy (NCBI): domain Eukaryota; kingdom Metazoa; phylum Chordata; class Mammalia; order Rodentia; family Myocastoridae; genus Myocastor; species Myocastor coypus. The sequence continues at coordinate 1,864 of PVJA010009519.1, forward strand.
GACACCATGCCCGACTGAAATTTACAGTTTTAAGCTTTGACATTTTCTTTGTGTTTGCAAAGGACAGAATGGCAGACAAAGGAGAATTACCTCGTTTGTCACACTTGCTCAATTCAAGGAAAGATGTAGACTGTATGAAAAAGAGAGTAAATCTTAAATTGCCTGATTCAAGAAACAAAACTTTATAAAGAAACTTAAATAATAGCAAAGATTAACTTGTATGCCAGGAAACACAAGAGTGTGTAGAAAAAGTCTGTTAGCAAAATATTAGAATGTTGGTGTATTTTATTCTAGTACCCATTCTAGTTTACTATAGTCTATAAATATTCTTCCCAGTGTTATTAGAATAAAGCTAAAAATTCAAATGAAAGGACACTATAATGGAGATTGTTAAGTGAATACAGAGATACAATTGTAGATAGATTTTCTTCATGATCTGAATAGCCTATTTATGATGATGTTAATATTTTTTCACTAGGTTGCAAGTTACCAAAAATATGGTCAGTTAGAAAAGAATTATACTTACTTATATCAAAGCCCAGGAGGGCCAGATGAGTTTCTTCATTGGACTTTCAAGCCCTTGAGAGGATCTCTCCTCTTAACTGGGAGATCCTAAGTGGAGGATCTGGAAGGTGATTGAATCATGGAGTGATACAGCTGCTAAGAGGTAGGGCCAAGCCAGAAGTTGTGTCACAAGGGCATGATCTGGAAGGGTATATAGCTTTCTCCTTCTCTCTGTTTTGTGGTCAATATCATGTGAGTGGTATTTTCTCTTGCCTACCATTCTCGCATGCTGATTCTGCCCCAGACTGAGACAAACAGAACCAGAAGTGTAAGCCAAAATAAACCTCCCGTCCTTTCGGTCACATATGCTGGTATTTTGTCTCAACAAATACAAAGTGACTAAAGTAAATTATGGTACCAGGGAACTGCGGTCTTCTTTTGTGACTACCTGAGCAAATAGTTTAGAATCCTCACAGATAGGTTTTCTGTGGGACTGAAAAATTCTGGAAGTACAAGCTAGGGAAGATACTGAAGAGTGTAAGACGTGACACATTCTGGTCATAGCTCAGAAGACCAGAGTTCTGAAGGCAATGTACATGGGAAAGACCAGGATCAGTTGAACTCGGTTTATGGGACTTTCACTCTGGCAGAAAATTTGTCTACATTTTATTTGCACATTGTCCTGAAACTGTGTAGAAGACTAAGATCTAAGACATTGAACTGTTAATCTGGCAGAGCACATTTTAAAGCAGCTCAGTGTTCTGGCTATTGTAGAGGCATAGCTTATTGTGTTTAGTGAGATCTATTGTGAGGAAAGGGTCAAAAATATCATTTAAAATTATTTTAGTTTCCCCAGAGAAAAAGCTCCTGAAAAGTCATATTAGAGGCCATGTTGATAAAAGGATAGCATTAAAATAAAGCCAAATAATTTACATCAAGGTCATGCAAAGATCATCTGGGGACGACTTGTGAGGAATCACTAATTTGCCATCTTCTTCAGGGTCAAGGGTGAAAAAAGGGCTCTTTATTTAGAGAAAAAAAGCCACAGGACACTCTTTTAAAAAGACTAACTAGCAAACTGGTACCCTTTGGCTCTGTTCACACCGTTTAGCAATCAAGGCATTTAGAGGCCTCCGGAACCATAAATCAAGGATGCCCAGTAACTGCTCAGGCTGGCAGCATACTTCAGCATCATCCACATGGTTCTGGCTTTATAGGACTGCAGAATTCAAGAGTTTCAGAATCACAGATGCATCCACCAAAGATTTGAAGGGGGTTTGGGAAGCCAGACAAAGTGCGCCTTAGAAAAGCTGAACATTGGAAGAGTGACATTGAAAGTTCTGAGAAGTGAGAAGTTGAAGAAGCAAAAAAAAAAAAAAAAAAATTCTTTTATATTTAATGTGTCAATGTTACATTTAATTAAAATGTAAAATTACAAAACACTCAACCTTCTTATGTATCTATTTCTTATATCTCAATCAAGAGTATTACCGTGCAAACACCCTGCAATGCAAAAGAGCATCATGTTCATAATCAATAACTTCTGCTTCAGTGTCATTGCTTGCAAAGTTTCTGAAGATCTATGTTTTATACAATTAACATGTATACGATTTATTTTTAGACATTTGTAAGATTTTAATATTTCTAAGTAGCATTCTGACTCTTGCTGTTTCCTTTTAATTAAAGTTATTCCACTTAAACTATTGGTCACTCATTTCACTTCCTTGCTATCCTTCCACTCCAAATCTGTGTTCCACATGGTTCACAGAGATAATGGTGTTAAAAAGTAAATGTAATAATGTAGCAGCCTTCCAAAACACATTTTGGAAATCATGACACTTTTAAGAACATCAAAATATGGATCAAGATATCTACAAAAGTCATATGAATATATAACCTCTTAAGCTTCCAGTCCTTTATCATTACCCACATCCTCTCTGATTTTGCTTCCTTGTGGCACACTTCTATGCACTAATTACTTTAGTGCTTGAAAAACGAAGTCCAAGTATTACACTATGTTAGCATTCTTGATCCATATTCTTTGATATCATGAGATGTTCTGTGACTCCTAGCCATGATATATTAAATTGAATATATTTAGGCATGTGTAGCAGATTGGTGAAGAGTAGTTCTGAGTGTGTCTGAAAATGATTGCCATGCAGACCAGTATGATGATGGGGAAATGCACTGTAGTTGTGGGTGGCACCAACCAGTAGGCTTTTAATATTAATGGAATGAACTGGAAAAGAAGAAATGTCCCCATTCTGAAGAGCTCCAGTCTTCTGAGCAGTACAGCCTTGATGCTGTCACCTTTGGATCTCGGAATCCAGCTTTCCAGTTTCTTCAGCTTTCCAGTGCAGCCTCATACCAGCAAGGTTCCAGTAAACTTCCAGGCTTTCAATCCTGGATTAGTGCTTTACCATTCATCACTATTGTTCTATGAATCTCATCTCCTTAGGTGAGAAGCAATTGGACCCTCTGGCTCTTCAGTGAGGATTCTCCTACGTTTAATCCACTAATCTTCCCTAACAAATCCCCTAGCATAATTATACATACTGTGTATTTTATGATGACTCTGTTCCTATGGTGAGCTCTTTAAATATGCACTCATTTTCTGGGCTTCAATTTTTATATCCATGTCATTTTTCTGAATATATTTAGTATTAATTCTACATCACTTTCATTGATGTATGATATCCTGGACAGGAGGAGTTGCATTTGTAATATCTGTGTGTATTTAGCAGATGAAATATGATTGATGCACATTATATGTTAATCCAAAGAAAAAATGGAGGGATCATAAGTGAAAGATACATTTAGGTATGTGAATGTTTACACACAATTTTAATTCCTTTTTTTTTTTTTTTTTTTTTTTTTTTTTTTTTTTTTTTTTTTTTTTTTTTTTTTTTTTTTTTTTTTTTTTTTTTGTCTTTTTGAGACAGGGTCTCGCTATGCAGTTGAGGCTGGCCTTGAGCTCACTTTTGTAGCCCAGGCTGGTCTCAAACTCGCACCAATCCTCCTGCCTCAGCCTTCCAAGTGCTGGGATTACAGGCGTGAGCCACCACGCTAGGCACAATTTTCATTCTTGCTAGGAATTTTTTTCATGCAACAGTTAGATTTTCAAATGTCGGGGGCTCAGTATTTGACACTTTATACTTCTCTAATTATATACGTCTCTGTAAAACCATACGTGCAAGTATTTTTTTTTTTTTGTATTCTTGGTTGATATTTGTCTTTCCATTCCTACCTATGAAATGTCTCACCAGTTTTCGTTTTCATATTTCTACTCAAATATCAAATAGGCCATTTAATCATATTGCCCATAACTCAGTTTCTTATCCACTCTTTCCAAGTATATCAGAACAAAGAAAAATAGAAAATTGATGGCCAGCCCAAACCGCCAATGCATTATTCCTGCTCTTTATTTCACCGCTTTTCCTGCCCATTATTCAGTCTATGAGAAAATATTTTAAGACTTCACTTAAATTATGTCATTAATGTCATCAGTATCTAACACCCTCCATGACCTCATTCCACACCATTATTGATTCTCACCAGAACAAGTGCAACACAGGGGAGTGGACCCCCAATTCACACTCTGGCTGACCTACATTTAACCTTCACATGCTGCTAGATTGGCTTTTTGAATTTAAAACATTTTCACTTAAATATTTTTCAATGACATAAAAGTATACCTTAAAATGCAAATAAATGGGTAAAAGATGGGGCCCGGCGGGATGGCTCAGTGGTCTAAAGCACCTGCTTGGGCGGCTTCAGGGACCACGGTTCAATCACCGGCACCACATGCTGTGGCAGCCCTGCCCTCTAGGGGGCGGGCTGAGCCGGCTATAAAAATGAGTGAATAAACAAAGGTTCTGAAACAAGAATAAAAATAATAAATAAAATTTAAAAAAAAAAGAAATGGTAAGTGAAAGACATAGTATTATATATTCAACTATAATAAGAACGTAATTCTGTTATTTGCAAGAAAATAGCTGGATTGGATACAATCATATCGAGAGAAATAAGCCATACTCAGACAGACAGATACCAAATATTGTCTCCAATATATGAAATCTCAAAATATCATATACAGCTAAATTAGAAAGAATGAGGTTTTAGCCGGGCGTGGTGGCTCACGCCTGTAATCCCAGCACTTGGGAGGCTGAGGCAGGAGGATTGGTGCGAGTTCGAGACCAGCCTGGGCTACAAAAGTGAGCTTAGGATCAGCCTCAACTGCATAGCGAGACCCTGTCTCAAAAAGACAAAAAAAAAAAAAAAAGAAAGAATGAGGTTTTATCAGTGGAAATGATTGCACATCAGAGAAGCAGAAATAAAGGGGGGAACTTTTATTAACTCTGAATACACAGAGAAGATTGAAGTCATGGAGAGGGGGAAATCCCGAGTTGAGACAGAGAAGGTTAGACTTTGTAGACTTTCCTAGGGGCAGAGTTTGAGAGGCAAGTTCAGTGACACATAAGGAGCTGATTGTAGCTCCCTTGTATGTGCAGGAAAGGTAAAAGGAAGTTGAATCAGAGCTAGAATGGGAAGAAGGAGGAAGAGATCACTTTGAAGATAAGATGTTGCTTTGATCCAACATGGCTGAATCAGGGCCACGGTAATTAAGCAGTTTGTATTCAGGTCAGAACCTATCATTCCCCTGTTATAATGGGGTAAAAAATCTCTTAGACTGCATCTTTCTGAATGAGGGCTTCGTTATGAGAGTGAAGTCTACAGGATGATGGTTCTCTCCCATACAGAAGCTAGTGACAAGTCTTTCAGCCAGGATGACAGGTTTTTTCATTAGTGAAAGCTTGTGTCTAAGACTGAAGAAATCTTGTGGCATGTGAAAGTCATCTTGGCAAATGGTTCAGAGTCCAGGGGTGAACAAAAGGACTAGCAGAAGGTAGGAGATCAGAAACCAGATGCAGAAGCAATATCTGAGTTATCCTAGAAATTTTGATCCCTTAGTTAGGTGGAAATGTGTAGGCAGTGGGAGTTGTGAAGACCACTCTGGTGACAAGACCTGGGGATCAGGAAGAGTAAAGTTGGAATGCAGTTGTTTGAGGATAGCTTGGCTTGGGTGATGTGGAAGCAGGAGGTCAGGCAAGTGACTTTTTACCACGTTTCTGCTGAGAGGCTGACCAGGTGGGAGCCTGTCTATGTAGGATCTAATCATGTAGGCTGAGGGGATTTAAGATATTTTAAATCTCTAAAATATATAGATGGTGCAGATTGAGAGGTATCTATTGGTTGTGGTTGGCAAGTGTTCACTTGTTGCAGCCGGTACTGCAGTTAAGGACAGAATGGGAAGATAGTTAATGATTGGAGAAAACTTACCAGGAGTGGGGAAATTGTGAAGCAGAAAAGGTCTCCCATACATGAGCTTGGATAGACTTGGGTATGTGGGTGCTCTGCGAGGTACCCTGGGTTTAGTTAAGGGGAAGAGCTGAGGTCACAGCAGGTGCAGCTCCAGCATAAGTTTGGTGAAGTGTGCCTTTAAAATCCCATTAACCTCTATTCCCCATGGGTGCTTAGGGGCTATTGAATGTTAGGGAAAATGGAAAGGCTGAGGAATCCTTTGACAAACTAGTGATAGCAGCGTGGCATGAGTCGGACTCGAAGTATATCAGAACATGTGGTTGTCAAGAGAAGAGGGAAGCGGGGGGAGGAATTGGCTTCACATTGAGGTTGGAAATGTAGGATGAGCACTGCAGAGGGAAAGGAGAAAGAGAAGTGGAGATTTAGGAGGAGATCGCTTCCCATGAGAGCTGGGGGAGCATATCATGATCACAAGTAAATATGAGTGAGAAACAGTGTCTAGAGTTCACAAGGAATAGGCTCCGTCTGAAGGAATCGTGTAGTGTGGCCATCAACACCTATTATGAAGACTGTAGAACTAACACAGTGACATGAAAAAACTGTATTTGGCCACCACATCAAGAAGAAAAGAATGTCCTACCTGAGATGTCCAGTGAGACTCAGGACTCTGATAAAGATACCTGAATGTGGACCATGGACCCCAAGACCCACGGTTCCTCTTCAGTGGCAAGACCAGGCAGATCAACTACAGACGGAGCTGGCTTCAGTGAGTTGCCCCACCCTCTGGCAGACAGGGGAGTCACAGTTCCAGTGACCGTCAAGCTTATAGATGGCACCAGTCCTGATGGTAGCTTCAGGTTGAGGCAGGCTTGTGCCCAATTTCCTTCTTTGACACACTTTAAACTTGTACAGGAGGGACTCCGGTGGTATTTTGTTTAGGCTTTGCATTACCATGCCAAGTTCCTATTTCAATGGGAGCTTTGAGTACTGCAGCCAAAAGCTGACACTTCCATATAGTTAATTTTAGTCCTTATTAGGGAAGATATGAAAAGTCAGATTAAGTATGTTTCCCTGTGGGGTTTGATGGTAAAAATCCATTTTTTTTTTAAGATTGGCATGAATGTCAGGATCAAGCCATGTATTAAGGCCAGTTAATCTCAGGACATACTTTTCAACCATGCATAGACTCTCTCTAGGGCCAATATATTAGTTATCCTTCCACTCCATTTATTTTTAGGATTTTTAATCTAAGCTTCAATTGTAAAACATTTAGAAAAGAAGGCTGATGATGTTATGTTATAGTGGGAACAATACACTTATTAAAATTTTATTTGAGTATTAAGCACCTTGAAATATAAAGTATAAGCAGTGAAGTGTTGTTGTTTACCAACCATGGATGTTCTAGTAGTTAGGTCATTGTAAAATATGATTTGTAGAGTCCACAAAGGCTTTTGAGAGATTTGCAGCCATTTGCCATTGCAATAACAGAAGTTTGAAGAGTTCCAGAGCTCCACCTTCAGGCCCCATCAATTGGCTGTTATTGTCAAGTTTATTTTGTGACCAAACCATTTAGCAGAAAAATAATTTACTCTTTTGAATTTGACTTATCCTTGAAACCTGAGGGTGCTGAGGTTCTTCAGAAGACAACCCAATGGCATGTGCTTTGGAGTATAGGAAGGACTATGGCCCACTATGACTGAATGAGAGCAAGTCAAAGACTAGGGCAAAGCCTGATGTCACCCCTGTTAAAAAGCCTTCACCTGCTAACTCAGCGTGCGTGTGAGGGAGAAGGCCAACAGCTGCTTTAGCTGTCACCACTAGCAAAAGCAACAGGCCAGGATCCAGATGGACGGGGAATAGAAGTCCCCATGTGAGCTCACAATTTTCAAAACGAAGGGGAAAATGAGGCAGAATTCTCCCTGGGAGAAGAGCTTAGGCTCACTTGGGAGGACTGAGACTGGCCAGTACTGGAGATAGCAATGGTAGGTAGCAAAGGCAGAAGAGAGTGGCTCCTTTTTGAGAAAACTCAAAAAATGAAGTCTTTGTGAGCTGTGGAGCTCACCAATTCAAGTCAAGAGTTCAAAATATTCATTTGTATCAGTAACATTAGTAGTGGCACAGCAGAGAGGCAGAAACAAAGCAGGGGCTTTATTAGCTCTGAAGACTTGGAGAGGGTCAAGCACAGGGACGTGGGCAGGACCTCTGACCTGAGCCAAGGAGGATGAGAATTTATGGGCTTTTGCTAGGGGCTGCCCTGTGTGCAAGGGAAAGGCAAAAGGAAGTTGTATCCAGGGCTAGAGTGGTGAAGGCAGAAGTGGTCATTGGAAAGATAAGTTGTTTTGGGGATTCAGCCTTGTTGAATCAGGGCCATAATTTAGCAGTTTGTACTCTGGCCAAAATCTATCAGAAAGAAGTCAATATACAGTCAAGCAGTGACTGGATCCTCAGTGAACACACACACACACACACACACACACACACACACACACAGGATCAGAATTATGGATCAAGAAAATATGAAGAAACTAAGCCTACAGGATAAACAGCAAATTAAAATTATACTTTTATGAGTAGCTCCTGGTGCAATGGGGTCACCTAGGAAGCAGACACACAGGTGGGTGGCTAGAACATCTAGACCCATACTGTTCTCTTTGTCCAGAAGTTCCTTTGTTCTTTCCATATACCTTTCCTGCACGACTTTTTTCCCTATTTGACCAATGTTATATACACAATATAACATTTGACAATGTTATATACACAACTGCACTTGTAATCTACACTGTGATTTGCATGTATAAGGTATCCCTGACAAAGTGGCCATTCAGTTGGGACTCCCTTCAGGAAACCTACGAGGCATTCCTTTTTTCCTGATTTCCAATAATTCTCTCCCAGTTTACTCCTTGATTTTGAAACTTTATTCCTTGATTTTGTGAAACCAAAAGTCAGTTCATTTGACATTGAGCAGGTTGGGTGTTTATGTTTCCCAGATCAACAATAATGTAAAAATGAAACTATTATTAGAAAAGAACTAACAAATGAGAGTGAAAGGCAGGAGCTATAATAGGGAGAACGCACATGCGTAAACTATCCTTACTGAAGCATCCTTAAAAATGTGAAAATACAGAGGAGCTGGGCAAAGGAAAGTACTGAGGGATAAACATGATCAAGGTACATTAAAATACATGTAGAATGGAGCCAAGATAAAGTCCATTCATCTGCACGATCTATAAAACATTAAGGGAATAGACAAAAGTCCAAACATATGTAAATCACAAGGCAAAACTTCATGGGTGTAGAGGAAAGTTCAGGTATTGCATCTGAGGAAAAACAAAATCAAATATTGATGAGCTCTTGCCCATTGGGAACTCTGGTAAGGTTGTTACGGAAGGTGAACCAATATGGTGTTGGGTCTCCATACAATAAAATGTGTCACTCCCAATCCAACTTCTCCATCCTTCTTCTAATCCTAGGATAAACTTTTTTTCTCCTTTCACACACACACACACACACACACACACACACACACACACACACACACACCAAGGACCTTCTACTCCTTTCTCCAGACTGAATGCTTCACCACGTAAACCTCACCTCCAGCCCAACCCCATAAAAATTCCCACTCCCAGCTCCTTCTAGACTGGCTCCTTGCTTTGAAGCTGCTCTTTCAAACCCAGCAATAAAGATTTCTCTTATTTGTCTTGTTTCTCTTATTTATCTCCTGTCTTTCATTTGCCCAAAGGAAAAAAACCTTACAGATATTTCTCATGCTAATGTTCTCTTCAGAGTTGGTTCCTCCTGCAGGAGAACATTTTCTGAAATTTCTGCGCCGGGCAATGGCTAAGGAAAAGGAAAGCACCTAGTATGAAAATACAGCACCCTGAGAATATCAGGCACAGAGGTAAATATGTCATAAACATGAGAGTAGCACAGGTAGTAAGTGCTCCTTTGTGGTTTAAAAGCCCCAATTTACACTTTCAACCATAGATTAAAGAGTGTCTCCCTCCTTCACACCACACTGTGCATTCTGCTGCTCCTGATACACGGTTCTCCTCCTTTCCTTTCTGTAGGCACTGTCCTTTTAGTTCAAAATAACCGCCTTCTTGTCTTTTTAGGCCACATCTAATTCCTGATTGAAGTGTATAAGGTATAGTGTCAGTTCTAAAAGAAGTGAAGTCCTTGGAGCCCATCTAAAGCACTGTCCTGACTGGAGAGATAGGGCAGCAGTCTAAACACCAGTCTGGCGAGCGCATGGACCTTGGTTCAGTCCTTAGTACCACATGCTGTACTGGTCCCATGGAGAGATCCTGCACCAAATAAATAAAACATAAGAGAAATTTAAAAGTACTATCCTACAAAGGCACACACTTTATAGATATGCATCGATGATTTGCCTTTCTGTCTAAAATTATTCTTTTTTATTTTATAAGAAAATTTTTTTAAAAAACTATGATGATACATAATTTCAAAACAAGATGATTATTGCATATGTTTATGTTTAAAGTAGTTGCTCAGATTAAGATACATTATGCAAAATCGCTCAAACAATATACACACTAAATGTTTCTTTCAATGAACCAACAGAAATTAGTAGTGCAATTGTCTTAATTAAGTTTGTCTTATGACCATGCCTTTTACCGAAGAATGAACTCAAGTGGTTTAGAGGGTTAATTTTGCTCATGAGGTACTCACCATGCCTAGGATACATGACATTTTTACATTTTCAGTACATATTTAAATTTATTATTGTTATTGTTGGCTATTTTCTTTCTTTTTCTTTTTCTTTTTTTTTTCTTAGTTTAGTCTTGATACTCTGTTTGAACTTGTAATGTTCCTCCTATCTCAGTCTCCCCAGAGCTGAAAGTGTAGGTAATGTGCCATCACGCCCAGTGTTGGTGGCTCACCAGCACAGCACCTAGGCTTCCAAGGTGAGCATGGCATGTGCTGCTGGGATCAAACCAGAGTTTTTGTGCTTGCTAGGCAGGCGCTTAGACTGCCCAAGCTCTCTCCCTGCCACCCTTCAGTAAAAATTTTTTGATAACTGAATAAAGCTAGGAAGTGGGAAATTACAATTATTCTTTGTTAGATATTATGTGCTCATATTTTATTAAATGGCCATGTAAAATAAAACATAACCTTTTGTTTCTACTTTTCAAGCAATCCACCATTCTTCATAATATATTATTCTTTTTATGGTACACTCCATACAAACACTTGGAATGTATGTTCCTTTCTTAGTGACTAAGTAACTAATAACTTACATATGCAAAATTTTTGCAACTGTTCAGGTAACCAGGGATAATATTCCTCTGTGAATGGGAGTGTGTGTTCTATAGACACATATTTTATTCATGATAATATTTGCATGTGTTATAATTCAATCTTGAGATTTTAGAAAATGAGTTTGCTTCAAGTCAAGTATGCTCTTTCTTTTCTTGTTTTCTTCAATCATTTCTAATTTTAATTTTTTTTTACTTTTTATTTTATTATTATTATTATTACTATTATTATTATTATCATTATTATTATTATTATTATCATTATCATTATTTTGGTCTTTTTGAGGCAGGATCTTGCTCTGCAGTTCAGGCTGGCCTTGAGCTAACTTTTGTAGCCCAGTCTGGTCTCGAACTCGCACCGATCCTCCTGCCTTAGCCTCCCGAGTGCTGGGATTACAGGCGTGTGCTACCAGGCCCGGCTTCATTTCTAATTTTTAGAAGCAACTTCCTTTTAAACATTTTCTTCCTTATAAATACATCATTTTATAGTAAAAGAATTACTGGATTGTCTTGTATTTGGGCATTATTATACAAATTATCTTCATAAAGCACTGAATATTATGGAAAAATCTCATGCATTGTAAATAAATGTTTTTAATATAATAAATTTATTTGAAGTATTTGTCATTTTCAATAAAAGCTATTACAATATGATTGACTCATTACTTTGATTAGTCTACAATTTTTAAAATTTTAAAAATATTTTATTTACTTATTTATTTTGGTACAAAGTCTTGCTATGCAGCTTGGACTTGTATTGATCCTCCTGTCTCAGTCTCCTTAGTGTGGGGATTACAGTCATATGCCGCCATGCCCAGTTTTTGTGGCTGGCCTGTACTGAGTGCCCAGGGTTTGCATTGCCAGAAGGACATGCGGTACTGAGGATAAAGCTAGGATCCTTGAGCCTGCCAAGTAGGCATGTAGACCACGAAAGCTAATTGCCCAGGCCCTAGTTTACTATTTTTAATATTAATATAGCGTTACTTTGGGAGAACCACACATTTAAAAATAAGAACAATAATATTCTCCTATTTCTTAATAATAAATAGGAATACTGGAGGTATACATTGTGTATTATTCAATTTAATTTAAGAGTAGGAAAGCAAATAGAACAGTTTAAGCCTATCAGTGGTGGCTCATGCCTGTAATCCCAGCACTTGGAAGGCTGGGATCATTGCAAGTCTGAGAACAGTGTGAGCCACAAAGTGGGCCCAAAACCAACTTGAACTAAAGAGCAAGAACATATCTCAAAAAAAAAAAAAAAAAAGAACAGTGCAAACTTATATCTGTATTATCTAAAATGTAATTAATGGGGCTGGTGATGGCTCAGTGGTCTAAATTGCCTGCTTAGAAAAGTTTAGGCAGCAGTAGGGACGGAGGTTTGATCCCCAGCACCACATGCTACACCAGCCCTGCCCCCAGGGCAGGCTGAGCCAGGCCATAAAAAATAAAATAAAATAAAAAGGGTTTTACTGGAACACATGCTGGCTCATCCCTGTAATTCTAGCACTTGGGAGGCTGGAACAGGAAGATTGACATGATTTTGAGGACATCCCGGGCTACATAGTGTACTCAAGGAAAATGAGACCCTATCTCAAAAAATCAAAAAACAAACAAAACCAAAAAATAAATAAATAAATAAATAAATAAATAAATAAATAAATCCAAACCTAAAATGTAAGTAATTAAGGAACTGATACATAGAATGTAATACTCAACTGTGATTAAGTATGAATTCAGAAAGACAAGGCTACATAAACTGTCTCTTCTATTCTAGATTTATAGAGTTTGGAAATCTACTTAGTTATTTGCTGAAGAATAAATTAGGTAGTCTGCACAAACCAGAATAGATAGCATATACTTTGTTTTAAATATAAATAGTGAAATACTGAAAATGGAATAGAAAACATATCACAAAGACATATTTACCAGAATGAATTTATAGAAACACAATGCATATTCAGTCAATACCAGTGCCTCCATTCTAGTCAGAAATGCCATTACACTTCACTTCATGGTCAATTAATTCAATAGCACAAAGTTGAAAATTGACTGTGTTTAAAGAGCTATGACTGTGTCTAAAACACTACCAAAATTGATGGAGAAATATCAATCATAATTATATCTGGGACAATCGCTTCTCGGCCTTTTTGCTAAGATCAAGTGTAGTATATCTGGGACATACTATACACCAATGAAAGTGCCAAGAATCATTTTCAATAAATGAATGCTCAATTTTAACATACAAATTTATACTTCATTGCACATTTTTCAGTTATTTTAATTCTTAAAATGAAAAGTCAGATAATTAATTACCATAAGAATCTTCTTTCAATACAATCCTTTTCTGCCAAAAAAATAATGTTAGCAGTAATTAATAAAGATTCATACACTGAACAAAATATTCATGGTCAGTAAAACTGCAAAAATAATTCAATTTTTTATACTCTATGAAATTGTTAAACATTGCCACATTTTAGTCTATGCTCTTCTAATCTCTTAGCAAAAATTCAATTAGGAAACAAAGCTGAGAAACTGGACTTTCTTTTCAAGATGGGAATATAAGGATATTATTGGGAAATATAGTGATATCTGAGATGTACCCTAGAGCCTTTGCACTTTATTTTCTATGTAATAATACAATCCTCCCAGATGTGAGTCATAAAATAATAAAAATTAATAAATTATGAAAAGTTACCAAATGATGATTTATAAAGTATGCTTACCTAATAATTCAGATGATATAAAATAAATGATTGGTCTTAACTGAGAAAAACAGGATCTTTTAAGAAAGGATGTAGAACTGTGGGGAAATACTGATTAATGTAGCATCAATTATTTGTATCTAATAGTATGTATTTTAAAAATGACCTAGTTCTGATGCATGAAATGAGAAGCTAGTTTTCCTACAATTTGCGGAACATAGACTGACTTTTTGCTGCTATAAAAAAAAAAGAGTTATTGGGGAGATTCATAAAAAGAAAATGTGGGGAGCGGACCAGTGTTCTAAAGACTATCAAGTATTGTTGAAAGAGCTTGAGGCATTAGATTTATTTAGACATAGAAATCAGTAGAACCGGGAAATACTACAGAAATGGTGGTACAAATAAACCTGAGAAGATAACCAGGTAGATGTTTAAGGAGTCAAAATATTGAAGTAACACAGAAAACAAAATAACTCCATAGAATTCTACAAAATGGATCATTAACGTTTTCAAGGGCACAAATTGCTATATTTTTTTCTTTCTTCCATAACCAAGGATAATTAACCCAAATCAAAAGTTAGAATTGCTCCATGTAGTTCTATCAGAAATGGTGGACACTGCTGAAACCATTCCTAACTAAGAAGAGAAAGGGTAGATTCTCTATCAGAGTTTATGAGATATGTTTACATCAAACACCAAGAAAAGCTGTCAGTGGTCAGCAGAGGAGAAAATGTGAGTCATGAGGAATAGCCACAAAAAGGAAAGTAATTCTTAATAATTCTCCTCCACTGTCACAAAGTCAATATTTTTTGTATTAAATAGTAAAACCAGCTCATAATGGACATTTTTAGAGGAGATGAAATGAAAAACTACTTAAAGAAACTATGATATAATACTTAGCTCATCCTACTTTATATTACAATTTCCTGTATATTAATATAAAACCTGATCTATAAATTCTAACATGTGGAAAAGCAAAGAACGGAGTCTATCACATAAACTCAAACATCACTCAGTGATTTGAATTTTGTTTTTAAATGAACAGTCCTTAAAGTTAGCAAATAAAGACAGATTTGGAGGAATGTATACTTGATGCATACCTATTGTAATTCCCCATTACATTTTTTAATTATGACATTTTTAAAAATGGATTTACGAAGGAGCTACAAACTACATTGAAACTATCTTTGTGCAAAAGCTGTCCTCCAGTGCCTACTTCCCAAAAATATAGAAACAAAAGATAGTAGGAGAAACAAGAAAGAGAGATGCAAAAGGAGTGAGAAGGATATAAAAGACAAGAGATTATCATCATACATACTCAAAACTGTGGGAAAAAAAGCAAGAAGAGAATGTTATTTATCCACGAAGCCTTGGCACTAGAGTAGAACCAACAAACACAGCATGAAATTATTAACATGCTTAAAGGCAACAGTGGAATGCAGACTCATTACTTCCAGTATTAGAGAGAAACATTTTTAGGTGCCAGATATTAGAGCACCACCACCTGCCCCAAGATGAGAGATTAGAGAAGAGAAAGAGCCTCTTCACAATATTAAAATTAAGAAACTGCCAAATATCTAAGTAAACATAACACAAGTAGGATGATTAAAATACATCTTAATCCAAGAAAGAATGGCCATGATCAACAAATCAAATAATAGCAAATGCTGGCAACTATGTGGGGGAAAGAAAGGGCTTCTACAGGGTAATTGGAAATATAAACTTGTACAAGCACTGAAAATCATTGTGGAGATTTCTCAGAAAAATAAGAATAGAGTTCCATTTGTCTGAACAATTAAGCTATAGAAATATATGCATACCCATGTTCCTGACAGCACAGTTCATAAAGCTGTCTTGGAAATATCGAATAGAAGCAATGTGGTATTTATACACAATGGAAAACTTTTCTACATAGAGAAACATAAATGGAACTAATTTGTAGGCAAATGGAGACTAATGAAAACATAATTTTAAGTGACTAAGTCAGATCCAAAAGAGAAAATATTATATAGTTTATTGCGTATTAAAATTGAAATAAAAAAATAAACAGCAAAATAGAAGATACATAGGCGGTAGGGAAATCTTTTTTTAAATGGGTGGAGGGGACAAGTGGAGTATAAGGTGGATCCAAATGAAAGCAGGTGAAAAAAAAAACCGAAGGGACAATATGATAGTGATAATAGAGCTTTTGGAAATAAAAATAGAGCTAAAAGTTCGAAGGAGTGCTGGAGGTGTAGGATAGAAGAGAAGAATTAAAATATATTGGGTACATGTGCAAATTCACCATGATAATTGTAACCATTTTGTACTGCAAGTATGTATGAATATAGTAAGAAAAAACACTGGCAAAATTAGGTAATCAAAACTAAAAAACTAGGCTATGAGATAATTCAGTGGTCTAAGCAACTTCCTGGCACTACAGAGACCCAAGTTCAATCCCTGATACTGCATGCCACGTTGACCCTGCAACCCCAGGCACCCAACTATTAAAACCAAGTGTGGTAATGCGTGGCTATGAGCCCACTGCTGAGAAGGCTGACACAGGGAGATCACTATGAGCTCATCATCACACAACTCAGGCTGTGTAGTGAGACACCGTACAAAATAAATAAATAAACAAAGGTATATATAAATAGATAAATAGCTACACAAACTCCCACCAAAAAAGATATGCTCCAGTTTAAATATAAAGCATTTAGAACACTTTGACTTTAATTATATACTCCAATAAAAATTAAATTAATGTAGTAATATGAAATTTAACCATAATACTAACAAATTTGTCTAATTTGAAATAATGTTCAACTAAAAGTCAGAATCTATAATTTTTGATACTGTGTAAAGACTGATATTTCAGTATAGCTGCAGTCAATCAGCATAATGGCAATAATCAACACCTCATTATATTTCTGCTTAAATGTTTATAGAAAATATTTTTATATCATTGCTAAAAATATACTGAGCTTCTGCTCAAATATGCTTTATGTACATAAATGAAAATAGTTTTCCTTTGGTTTTTGATAAAATTTATCAGAGAGTCTTCACATGAGGTTGAATTATCACACATTTGATTAAATAAATACCCTGAAAAAGAATCTATAATATGCAATCACAAGAGAGCTGTCTGGCTTCTTGTAATTATACCCATCTTTCATCCAATTCTGGTTGCTAAAAGTAACACAGGTCCAGGAATATCACACACATTTGTGATACACACTTAGTGACTGCCAATCCATAAACCAATTAACAGTTTCAATTCATAGGGGTGTATAACTGTCTTCATTTATATCAAATATCCAAATAGAATACAGATTTAAAAAGTGCTGAATGAATTTGTGTTAGTATGAATTTATTTAGCCCAAAGCATTTCAGAGTGACATTGATAGAAATTAGATGCAATAGGGATGTACAAACAAAGAGTGTACAGCATTCTATTTCATAGAAATCCTTTAAATCAAGTGAACGTATTTGGGATAAAAATATATTTCTAATCATTTATTATATAATATCACAAATTTCTTCATGCTCACTGTGCAAGGGACTAGACTTGAAGAGCTATTATGCTCAAGTTCATATTTATCAACTTGTTTTGTCTAGATTAACATGAAATAGAATGATATATTTATATCAAAAATTTAACCATAACACAGCAGCATCACACTCATAGATATGTCATGGAACAGATTATGTGTTCCTTCTCTGCATGAATGACACTGTTAAATTCTTTGCACATATTACCGTGCAATATTTTTTCCATGAGTTCTTTTTTTATATCACCAATTCTGGTTGATGTCCTGCTAGTACATTAGTAATTGTATAGCAAATCACATTTAGTAACTTATAGATGTTTAGATTTTATAAATATAACATCAGTTTTAATGAGTTATGTTTTGTCTAATGAATTACTAAGTACATTTTGCTAGTAACTTGTGCTAGTAGTAATTCCTAAAATAATTTTGGAATTATCTAGCACTTAGATATTTTAACATCATCATATTTGAGAATTGTGCAGATTTATTCATTATAAATGCCTGCTCCATGCATAATTTGTCACATGTAGAAAAAATATCAGAAAAAATATACCTAGAAATAATATTTCTAGTGTCCATTGTAAAGTAAATTAAAACTTACCTAAATACTTAACAAATTTTCTATTAATAAATGAAAAATAAATTTCCAGTGTACATGAACTCAGAATGACATGCATCAGAATTGAGAAATATTATTGAACAGAAAGCTAACAGTAAAAATTATAAGTGCTATGTTTTAATTTTTGCCATATTTTGAAAGACACAGATGTGAATCAAACTATCTATCTATCTATCTATCTATCTATCTATCTATCTATCATCTATCTATCTATTGCAATAGCAACTAATATTCATCTTAAGGAATATCTTAAAGAATATCTTCATATTATTTCCCAAAGTATATTTAGTGACATAATTTTCTCCTGCAAAGTATTAGTGGTACTTTATTATAATGTCACAATAAAAGCTCATGGAAAAGTAAGAAAATCTAAAGATGAAAAAAGGGGAACAAAAATGAGAGTAATACAAGCAGTACAGAGCAGCAGAGATAAAAGCCTGAGGAAAGCGGGAGAAAGCTGTATGTCTGTTTTTCCTTCCCAGAACACAGCACGGGCTGGGAAGCTGAAGGTCTTGATGGGGGCTCTTCCTTGAGCTTTTCTCTGCTTGATACCTAGGCAAACTGTAGGAAGCAGCATAGACACTTCTAGGACTGGGAGAGTGTGGAAATCCTTATGACCTAAGGACTGGAATATTTCATTCTTTTTCAGGCTCAATCAATTCAAAAGTAGAAAGAAAAATTATATCTCTTTTGTTTTCTTGAATTTTGATAGACAGTCAATACTGACTGGAAAACTTTTGTATCCTGAGAAGATGGGAAACATTAGAAAGGAAGGAAAACGTTCAAGAAAGTTAGAGGTGAAGAATATAAGGAGTCTTTGCATATTCTAATCTGTTCCATTGATCGTCAGGTCTGTTTTTTTTATGCATGAATTCTTATGTACTCATTTTTTGATACTATTATGAAATGTGCAATTTCCTAATTTGTCACTTATTGAGTTTGTTATTTGTGGACTGAGTGCTAAGTGTTTACTTTCCATCTAACTATGTGCTTGCATCTGGTTATTAAACCTGGAAATCGTTTGGTGGACATTTTGGAGTCTTCTGTGTAGAGTATCATGTCATTTGGAAATAAAGATAATTTAACGCTTATCTTTTCCTAGCTTTATTCCTTTTATTTCTTCCTTTTGTCTAATTTCTTTATCTGTTTTTTCCAGAACATAACAAATAGCAATACTTATAGTGAACATATGTCTTGTTCCTGGTTTTGAGGCAAAAGCTTTCATTTAGTATGATGCTGGCTGTTGTTTGGTCATAGATAGCTTTTAATAGGTTGAGATAAATACCATGTATTCAATTTTCTGTAGGGTGTGTTATGAATGAGTCATGGAATTTCCAGGAAGTTTACAGTATTTGTTATTGGTTGATTTTTTTTAATTTTATGTGTTTGGTACAGAGTCTCTCTATGCAGCTCAGACTTGAAGAAATGATCCTCCTGCTTCAGGCTCCCCACTTCTGGGATTACAGATCTATGCCAACACACTCAGTTTTGTGACTGACTTGGGATAGGGCAGAGCTAGCACAGCAAAAGGCACCAGGGATCAAACATAGGTCCTTTCACTTGCCTAGAAAGGTGCTTACTTCACTGAGTTAACTCTGTGACCCTTGGTTGATTTTTTGATAGCTCTTTTTCTGGAGTAAGATGACACCTCAGAATTGTTTTGATTTGCTTCTCTTGAATAACCAGTGATACTGAACCTTTTTTTTTTCAGCTAGATTTGGCCATTTATAAATCTTCTGAGATGTGTGCATTCGTTGAAATGATTGCATGATTTTGGTCCTTGGTTTTATTAATAGAGTATGCTACCTTTATTAATGTAAATTTGTTGAACCATCCCTGCAGACCTGGCACAAATCCTACTGGCTTATGGTATACAATCTTCTGGTGATTTCCAGCATTCTGTTTGCCTGTGTCTCACTGAGGCTTTTAGGATCTATGTCCATTAGGGAAATTGGCCTGAATTGGTCTGCAGTTCTCCTTTTTAGTTGGGTCCTTCTTTGGTTCTTGTATCAGGGTAAATCTTGCTCCAGGAATGATATTAGGAATATTATTTCCATTTTTAATTTCATGAAAAAGTTTGAAAAATAATGACATTATCTTTTGAAATGTCTTGGAGAATTCAGCAATGAGTCCTTCAGGAACTGGCTTTTCTTTGTTGGAAAGTTTTCTAATTGTATTTTAAACTTCACCTATATTGGTCTATTCAGATTTTTTTCTTTTTTATTTAGCTTCAAACACACTCAGCTAGCTTAACTTTGCAAAGAGACCAAACACTTTTGGTGGAAGAATGCCTTTTGTAAAAGATTCTTGGAAAACTGGCTTCCTACATGCCAAAATCTATAATTAGATGCATGTATTCAATTTTAAAAAATCAAAATGGAACAGAGATCTAAATATTAAAACAAAAAAACAACTAAATCTGCTGAAAGAGAGAATAGGTTAAATCTTGCAGACCTCGGTGAGGAACAGACTTGGTGGACAAACATCTAACTGCTTGGGAAACATCACAAAGAATCAACAACTGAAATCTCTCTGTATTAAAAAGACTTTGTCCAGCAAAAGAAATCATCAACACAGTAGAGACAAACCACAAATTAGGGAAAAGTCTTTGCAAGTTGTTCTTCAGCAAAGGACAACATCTAGAATATACAAATTACTGAAAAAAAAAAAACTCATACTCTTAAAGATCCAATAAAAAATTCATCAGAAATGAATAGACATTCTGAGAAGTACAAGTATTCAAAACTACCTGAAAAAAAAAACTACCTGAAAAATATTCAGTGTCACCAGACAATCAAGAGAAGAAAATTACAACAATACTGAGATTCCAGCTCACCCCAGAAAGAATGACTATTATCAGCAAGTCAACCAATAAGAAATACTGGAAGAGTTTTCGGAGAAAAGGAACCCTACTCCATTGTTTATTAGAATGTAGATTGGTAAATCAGTGTAGAAATACATATAGAGGTTCCTCAAAATTGAAGACTAAAGACTGGCCAAATAGGTCAGTGGACTAAAGTGCCTGCTTAGACAGGTGCAGGTAACAGTGCTTGAGCCTGGTGTTGTGCCAGCCCTACTGCTTGGGTGTGCTGAGGCAGCGACTGAGACTGGACATGGTGTCATGCACTTGCAATCCCAGGGCTTGGCAAGATGAAAACAAGAGGATTGCTAGGTATCTGATCTGTGTCGTAAGACCCTGCAGCCCCTGTACTAAAATAGATTACAAAAAAAATGAGAACTAGAGGTCCTATTTATTGTAAGTATTCCACTTTTTGATATCTTCCCTAAAGAATTAAAAGTACCATTCCACATCACTATATGTGGAACCATGTTTATAGCAGTATAATTTGTAAAAGCTAAATCTTGGAAACAACCCAAGCACCAATCAAATGATGAACGGATAAAAATAAGGTAAAGTTTTTATACACTGGAATATTATTCCACCATATGTAACAGTAAATGATAAATTTATAGCTAAATAGATGGGACCATATTCTTAGGTGAAGAATATGAGACCATATTCTTAGGTGAAGTAAATTGGACATGTATGTATAAAGATGGCATTAGTTTTCTTTTTGAAAGCGTAATAAGAACATAAATATATAACAGATGTTGTTCAATAATGATTCAGGGGAAAGGAGAATTGAGCAAAGTTGATAGAAAGAAATATAAAAGAAAGGAGAAAAAGATAAAATGTGAACAAAGCTTTGCATATAAGGAGGGGAAGAGGGATTTAAGAGAGGGAAAAGGAATTGGATTGCAAACTGTATCCGCAATACATGATGTACAGGGACAAAATTTTATGCTCAATGTGATCATAAACATTCCTAAACTGAACCAATAAACTTAACTTTCAAAAGAAAAGGAACATAATCTTTCAGTGGATATACATTGTGATTAGTAGAATTTTTTTTTCACTAGTGGAGATTGATAGTGGTATAAAATGCAGGTGATAAGGGTCTAGGAAAAGGAGCTTTATTGCATTTAATATATGCAAAGGAGTTTGATTGGAGAGTATGAGTAAGCTGAACATCTGATTTGGAATTTAAAACCATATTTCTATATATTAATAAGGTATGACTTAATACTACAGTAAAATTGTTTGATATCAATAATAGCATTAAATGTCAGAATATAAGATTTCTTAATTGGCTGATGTTTTTCCCTTGTATTGTTTTAAATTTAACTTTAAATATAAACTAATTTCTATGCACACAACAAATAGATATCAAATAAACATCTCAAACTTGGTAGTAGCAATCTTGTTTGCTTTCTTTAGCTAATGGAACAGCAATAATTATGGCAGAAACATTAAAATTATCATTTTATCCAATACTATATAATTCATTTGTTCCAAGTGATGATGTAGTTATATGGCATAAAAATTAAGTAGCCCTGGGGCTGGGGAGAAAGTTCAATGGAATAAGTGCTTGCCTGGCAAGTGCAAGGTACTGACCTCAATCCCCAGTCCTGCCAAAAAAAAAAAATAATAAAAAATAAATAAATAAATAAAAATAAAAATAA
This sequence comes from Myocastor coypus, assembly GCA_004027025.1. NCBI lineage: Eukaryota > Metazoa > Chordata > Mammalia > Rodentia > Myocastoridae > Myocastor > Myocastor coypus. Next base: position 24,347 of record PVJA010009519.1, read on the forward strand.
TAATAAAGTAGCCCTATCTTTTTAGATCTTATATTCCAGAACAAGAAAGCTGGAAATGTTCAGCAGATATAATAAAACAAATACATTCTTGAACATGTTGGCAGACAGAAGATATCATAAACATGGACAATGTTTGGGTAGCTTAACAGTAATTGAGATATCTGTATGTAACACCAAATACAGCTTTAGGTAAGTGAGTTAGAGTAACTGTCTTGAAGCAGATGCAAGATGTAGTGGTTTGTCTTCTAGGACCATTTACTCCTAACCAATGATTTTTTTTAAAAGTTAAAATAAGGCTGGTCCCTCAATCACCATGGGAGTTTTCATTTTCATAGGTCATATATTTCATTAGGATTCCCATAGCTGCATCTTGCTTGGGCTGTCCCATTGGTATAATATAATCAGCGTAATTTTCTGTGTGGTATTTAGATGATTCAATTCCCCAGATTATCCTCTATAAGACATTATGAGATATGCCACACCTCAAAGTGAAAACATGTTCATATTTTATTGGTCGTACTTCAAGGAATTCATATTATGTTTTTTTTTTTTAATATTATGTTTTTGAAAGGTTGGGAAAAAGAACTAGATCGTGGGGCTGGGGAGATAGCTCAGTAGAATAAGTGCTTGCCTGGCAAGTGCAAGGGCCTCAGTTCAATCACAGCTTCTGGGGGGAAAAAAGGAAAAAAAAACGTATGTCAATGAATGTAAGGTATCTAAATTCTTTTTATTCTGTTCTAACAATAATGCCACATCTTCTAGGTCTTCTACATTCAGAACTAATACTATCTAGGTCTATGAGAAAATCTGTCAGTTTTTTGTAATGACCTAGTTTGTGAATGAAAAGGATATAGGACAGAACTGTCCGAATCTGCTTCCTTTTGTCTTATTAAGAATAACTGCATCTTTCACTGAGAAAAATCTGACAATAAAAAGAAAACAAACAAACAAACAAAAAAAGAATAACTGCAATCTCTAAGATCCTCCAGCAACTGTCAGTATTAGTTTTAATTTACTATTTCAGCTCTAGATTTGAGAAAATAGTGTAAAAAGTTATGAACATCATGGTATATAAAATCTGGTATAATAAATAAAAAATTACATCATGGTCAGACCCTCGATAGATCCAATGAGAGCTCATACAGTTCAACTTTGGCTTGGATGGGAGGATCATACATTATATTATAAAATAAGTCTCAAGACACAGGAACTATCCTCCTAACCATAATGACACATTCAATCAGTCATAGTAACTGTAAAAACTGGAGATAGCATACCAGCAATCTGTAAATATTTGACTGTCCTTAGAAGCAGGAAATGACATTTAAGTTTCTTAAAAACAGAATTTTCCATGAAGGTCAGATGACATTACAAAGAGACAAGAGTATTCAGGAGCATTATTTCAAAAAGTGTCGAAAAACTTGTCTTGGTGAGAGCTGATAATAACTTTAGCCTCGGACAATGATAGTAATATATGAATAATGGTATTTTATCAGCATTTAAGATGGACAAAAACTTTGTAAAAGAGTGAATAGTCTAGGTATAAGGAATACGACTGTGTGTGATAATCACATTTCTTCTGGAGCTGATATTCAATCAAAGCAGTCAAGTCTTCAACTTAGGAAAATAGTTCAGGTAGAAGATTTAAATACCTTAGGCAAATGGGAGCAGTAGGACCGTGAAAACTTGACATCATTCAGGGCAGGACTACAGAATGAATAGAGAAAGCCATGCAGTGCAGGACTTGGCCACATACTATAGGTTTCTGCAGGTTGGGGCAATCCTTCAAGGAAACTGATAATTAAGCAATGAATTCACAGTGAGATTTTGTTTTGTTTTATGCAGAAGCCACCTGACTCATATCAGTGTGAATATACAAATAAGTATAAATACAGCAGGGAAGCAACGCAATATTTGAGACAGTTTATAATGGAAACATACTGGCATAGGTAAATAGGCAGAAATGAATGCAAGATCTCTTTACAAGTTTTGCAATCTGAAGTTATTCTTTAAAATAACTAAGAACAATGAAAAATTTAAAGTGTCCTTTTATTGTAAGTATAAACTATTCCCAGATCCTAGAGGACTTATCAAAATACACTGGAGAGGATTCTTTCTGTTAAGGCTAGTTAGATAGCAGTAGACATTTTATAATAAGGCAAATTTGTTTACTTTTTAAACACAAATTAACATTCAGAGAAGTAAGTTACTCATGCTGAAAAGTTTTAAGTGATTTTTCACTCAGATAACAAATAATTTTTTTCTGAAAAATATAATGATTTCTCATTTATTGAGTAAAACTTTTGCTGAAAAGATAATGGTCAAATAACAATCAAGTATTATTAGTATAGATTTCTCAGATTCCAAAGTTTTATTTTTAGAAAATCTGTGTATAATAAGTCAATTAAAATGCAGTAAAGGATAAATTCCAATTATAGTTTATTACAATTGGTTCAAAAATTCTGAGGATGGCCTCTGTATTTTTAAAATTTTACCTGAAAACAAGATGGAATGTTATATTAGGGTTGTATTTAGACATTAGATACTTTAATAAAAGTAAAACAGAGTTAAGTAAAGAGAAAATGGGGGAAGACAAGGAAAAGAGAGAGAGAGACAGACAGACAGAGACAGAGAGAGGCAAAGAGAGACAGAGTGACACAGAATTTGAAATCTGCATCCTGCTTACCTTTTCCACCATACTGCCAAGTTCTGAGCTATAGTAATAATGAAATGTGAACATGGGTAATCTATTGCATTGTTTTTTGCTTACTTGACAAATCCTGAGCTCTGTAAGTGTAAGGGTTTTCTTTATCCAGATTGTCAACCTTTAGCTAGATCACAACAAACTTGGCACATAAATGGCATTGCATACTTAAGAAAGATTTGATGTGTATTTATGGCTGAATCTGTTTCTCACATCTAAATTTTCAAAAGTACTTCAGTACACCTAAGTACTATAAACTTTTCTTTCCATTCTCATAGGCTTAATTAACTGTTTACTTTTCATAATTAATTTATGCTCTTTAAATATAATGGTCTTTTCTTTAGTTGATCCCCTTAATGTATGTTTATGCTATGATGTTGCCAAATTATTTGTAACATGCTACTTTCTTTTTTCTATATCGTCTATGTATTTCTCTGTCTGTCTGTCTGTCTGTCTGTCTATCTATCTATATATATTTTTTCTTTATAATCATTGTACTTAAAAAGTTAGCTTTTCAAAAACTACAAAGAAAGTTTATTTCTGAGAAAAATATAAAGTAACATCTCATGATGGAAAGGGAGAAATAACATTTAACAAAATGTTGAAATTGTGTTACAGAATGAAACGTAGAATTGGAAATCTGGTTTAAAGCAGGTTTTTCAATTAAAAAAAACCCTCATTAGGATTCAGTAAGAATGGTAATAGATTTCAGCATTAGTAAAGATAACAAGGTGCAATTTTGAGTCAGTGATTCAACTGTTTACATTTCACAGACTTTCCTATTCTTCTAATCTTGACTACATGTGCAGGCAGTTATCAGGAATTTGAGTAGAAAGAAGTTTGTTAAGTTAAACCACTTTAGAAGAAAGTAAAGTCTCTCCTCAGATATAATTAAAACTCCAGATTCAAAGATGGATTAAGGAATAGGTGATTCAGTCTTTGGATATCATTATGAGGACCTCATCTCTGAGTTGCTTTTATTTTCCCCTCTTTGTCCTGGGCGGATTGTTCTTCCGATCACAGCTCCCAGTATTAAGAATTGCAAGAGATTTCAGCTTAGTATCCTGTGAATTGCTACATCAAGGGAAAAACAAACATTTATTTCTTCCTGATGTTGACACTGTATCATTGAAAATGTATACACTATATGCTCACACATCTGAACTAATCACTCTTATGGGAGGATGGAATGTTCAATTGAACTAAGCAAGTTTATGCCTGATATTAGAAAACTGCATTGTTTCCTTTCTTGTAATCAAGTGCACAAAATAGAAGCTAAAAGCTGTTTTTAAAAATCACATAATACAATTATAGTAATTTAAGGTATACTTTTAGAAACAGTTTATTCTGGATTAAAATAATTTGTTCTCTTTCTTCCCTCTCCCTTAGTTTGAGATAGAAAGAAAGAATACAGGATGGTTAACTTTATAAATTAAATAAATGAATTTGAATCTGACAGAATAGAGCATTGGAGGGGAAAGACAGCCAGGATTCAAATGTTTTATACATGTACCAGTTCATCAAAAGATGAATGTAATCCTCATGTACAGCAAACATTCACTAATAAAACTTGAAAAATTCCAAAATAAGGTAATTAAAACGTCTATCAAAAATTTAGACAAAAAATATTAAATGTTAAATTCCTCTTGCCAAGTAAGCTATGTTACATAGACACACTAAGTCAACATGATCACACATGTTATTATTGGCATGATACTGTAATTTAATTTCTTGTATTCTTGCACAACTGCCTCTACTTTTGCTAGCATACATCATAAATGTTTCAGTATGTGGGATTAAAAGGAAAGAAATTAAACATGTTTAGTTTGATTATTTAAACATATCAAAGTTGCTTGGGTATAAAATATCTGTGCTGAAATTAAGTGCTTGCTGAATGAATAATTAAATAGGCATAATAATTTTACTTCTTTTTCTATCACATATGCTTTTAAAATATTAATACTAGGACATTAATTAGGACAACTACCATAATACTCCAAATCAGCATAACAATCTCAATATATTAATGTCCTCAATCAATTATTAAATAGATGTTAAAGGTTTCAGTAGCCATTGTCCACCAATAAACATTGTGTACGGAAGATTGATTTTTTAAGGATATCAACTTGTGTAAATCAATGCTACTGGTTTGATCACTAAAAATACTAAAATAGTTTCAAGTGTGAGGAATTTTGTTTTATAATGACATTTGTTTCTAATGATGTTTTCCTAGAATTTCTCCAGAGAAAATACCCTGATGCTTTATTCTAAATCATGCAGGACAAATGATCTGGCATCATCAAAATGTGGTATTATGCACAAACAACTAAACAGGAATTCTATTACAGATGATTAGCCAACCATGAATTCAGCACCCGACAGATGGACAGCTCCAATGTACCTCATGAATTATGTGTATTACAGCTGCAGCTCTGCTGAAAACTAAAATGCTCTTGATGAACAGCTGCAGTTATCATAGGATTTTATACAAGGAATATCGGTTAAGTTTTTTAGCACACTAGCACATGGCATAGAAAGGACTGATTACCTCCAAGAAAATTATGTAAAAAATGCATTTATAGTCTGCTGTGCTAACTTCATACCTAAGGGTCTTTGTTATTTACATCTTGAACACCTGCTCGTTCTTATCTGGTGTGCATTTTATGTGCCTATAACTCAAAATGAACAATAGTAAAATTTCTGAAGCTATTAGGTAATGATAGAGGAATGTATTTTACATCCGCCTATAAATGGTCAAAAATTAAAAGGCTGAGTTATTGTGATTTAAAATGGTCAATTACTTATATTTCGTAGCTGATTAAATGAGCCTGCAAATTTACACTTCATTAAGAATATTTCATTTTTTATATATGTGGTACAGGGTCTCAGTATGCAGTGAGGACTCATAGTGACCCTCCCGTGTCAGTGTCCCTAACACTGTGATTATACATGCCTGGCCTCGGTGGCCAGCTCATCACATCCAGGGATGGGACTTGCAAGGCATGTGGTGCTGGGGATCGAAGCCCAGTCCCTGCACTTTCCTAAGCAGTCATTTAGTATGCTGAGCTATCTCACTGACTCTGTTAAACATATTTTTAATTTCAAAGGTATTTTGGAGGTCCATATTGTCTCTTGTCCAGCTCGAGGTTTCAAATATCTCTTAAAGCACACAAGTTAGGCAACACGAGAAAACTGAGGGCTAACTAAATACCTATTATAATTACTTTAAAATTTAAAGTACTAGAACATAATCTTTATATTAATAAAATGATTGTTTTGTAATAAAAGAGAGCTTACACTGTATACAAGTTACTTCACGTGAAACTTGAAGAGGTAATCTTTACAGATGACATATAATTTCCTGAAGTTTCCCATTATTTGTTGAATTGCTTATTCTGTTTATTTCAAAGATCTAATTTTCTATTTATATCTGCCACTACATATACTTCTTTCTGCATAAATTATCAGATTTTTATTGCTTCAGGCAAAAAGCAAAATCCTATACAATATAGTTTTATCATATATACTTTTATCCAGATTTTTTAAAAATATATTTGGTTGTTAAAGGGTCTCACTATGCAGCTCAGAGTCATGGTGACTCCCTGGCTTTCAGCCTCCCCAGCACTAGGACTAAAGGCATGTGCGACTACACCACACCTGGACACTAGCAGGCTCAGCCAGCACTGGGGTAGAGTTGCTGCAGCATGTGTTGCAGCGGGGAGGGGAGTTGATGCTTGTGTCTATGTAAGCTTGTCTAAGTAGGATCTCTAGTCTGCTTAGATATATCCCCGACCCCTTTTATCAGATTTTGATAAAGATCATCTACTCTTTTTTTTTTCGTCTCTTTGAAACAGGGTCTCACTATGCAGTTCAGGTTGGCCTTGAGCTCACTTTTGTAGCCTAGGCAGGTCTGAATTCACACTGATCCTCCTGCCTCAGCCTCCCAAATGCTGGGATTACAAGCATGGGCCACCATAAAATTAATATTTTAATTTTCCTAGATTTTTTTTAAATCATGACTAGATATTGGACTTCATCATATGCTTTTTCAGCATCTATTTAAATAATAGTGTGGTTTTTGTCTTAGGCATTTTTAAAATAGCATACTACACTTATTGCTTTGCATATGTTGAACCATCCCTGCATCTTTGAGATGAAAGCTGTGTGGTCATGGTGTACAATCTTCTTGATGATTTGATGAATTCTGTTTGCCAGTAGTTTAGTATTTTTGCATTGATATTCATGAGGGAGATTGGCTTATAGTTTTCTTTTTTCGTTGGGTTCTTGTCTGGTTTTGGAATGAGTAATACTTACCTAAGAAAAGATTTTGGAAGTAGTGCTTCCATTATCATTTTAAAAAAAAGTGTTTCAACATTAGTGGCATTAGTTCTCTAAATTTCTTGTAGAAATGAAGTTGTCTTTTCAATTTCATTGGCTGATATGGTTTTTTTTAGAATTTCTCTCTTTTTTTATTTAGTACTGCCTTTGGATTACATCTAGTAATCTGGCCATTTCTTCTGTGCTTTCTGTTTTATTATAACATAGATTTCCATAGTAGGCATTGATAGTCTTCTGAATTTCTGTAGGATCTGTTGAGATTTCCCCCTTTTCACTATAATGGATTGAATTTTTATTTATTCTTTCCTCTTTTTGATGAGGTTGGCTAACAGTTTATCATTTTTGTTAATTTCTTCAAAGACACAACTTTCAAATTCAATTATTTTCTTAGACTTAACTACTTTTAATTTCTGCTCCCATCTTAATTTCCTTCCTTGTATGAGGCTTGGGTATGATTTGTTCTCCTTTTTCTAGAAGTTTCAGGTTCAACATTAGGTTATTTATTCAAGCTTATTTTGTTTTCCTCATATCCAAGATTAACGCTATAAAATTCCATCTTAGTGCTGACTTCATGTGCCCCATAATTTTCAGTATATTATACTGGAATTATTGTTAAATCTTATGCATTTTTTTAACTTTGTCCTTAAATTCCTCCATGATTCACTTGTTGTTCAGAAGTCTGTTAAATTTGTATTTGCTTGTGTAGTTTTTGTGATATCTTTTGTTACTGATTTCCAATTTCATGACATTATAAGTAAATAGGATACATAGAATCATTTCATTTCTTCTACATTTACTTAAACATGATTTGTAGGCTAATATGTGGTCTATTTTGAAGAACATCTACATATAGCTTTGAAGAATGTCATAGCCTGAGAAAAGAACATTCACATACGTATTTTGTAAAGAATAAACATTTGTTTGATATACGGAATGTGAATTATTTTTCTCAGAATATAGTCTAAAAAAGCTTCATTAATGTGCTGCAATAAATCTCAAAAATTTTAACTGCTTCAAAATAACAATAAAATTATGACAGTGCAACTTATTGTATTTTATCTGCCATATTTCGATATTTTGTCTTCTTTTGTAACTTGGTGATGCTTTGTGAAATATAATAGAGATTTATTTATTTAACAACATATATACTAAATATATTCATTATTCAATTAAATATTGTTTAGATACTGTGAAGCAAAGGAGTAAACACTTTTTTTTAGCAATGTGTATGTTAATTTCACATTTTTTCTTTTATTTGCATCTTAGGGAAGGTTATACAGGGTATTCAGGGTCTCACTACTAGATCAGACACATAGTGATCCACCATTTTACATCTTTCCGTGAGCTGGGATTGTAGGAGTTCTTCACCATGCCCAGTCTCAGCTGGTATCTCAGCGCATCCTGGAGGAAGGGCAGTCCTGGCAATCGAACCTCCAGCCCCTTCAACTGCTCGTAGGCACTTTAATTTGCTGAGCTATTTGGCTGGCACTAGCAATGTATATATTAAAATTAATAGTGATACCATAAATCTACTATTCATATAAGAAGATGGAAAGCACAGCGCAATATAAATCTATTGCATTAAATATGAAAGTAAAATATAAGGATGTAGAAATAGTATTTACTAACTCTTCCTGGGAATGACAATAGAAATATTTGAACAATCACAGACAGAATAGGTAAAATTGCAGCAGGGAACAGGAAAATAGTTTATAAATACAAAATGACATAATGTATTCATCAATAGTCTATAATATAAAAAGAACAGGATACAGATTTAGAAATATAACTGAAGCTTCAAAATATCATGCTAAAAACTACACGAATAAAATATCAGGAAGCTATTATACACTTTTAGAAAAATTAGTATGCAATTTTTCAGTCAAAATTGGTCAATTAATACAGAGGAAGAAACTTCTACATAAATATCAGAGCAAAGATGTTAATATGTAAGTCTTTGTCTCTTTCAAGCTTTCTTTTAATATGTGCATGAAGTATTATTATCTGTGTCTTTTATATATATATATTATGGAAGGGTTTACAGGCTGTTCAAGGTTTCACTTGAAGATTGGACTCATAGTGATTTACCTGTTTATAGCCTCGCAAGAGCTGGGATTACAGGCTTACACTACCATGTCCAGTCTCAATTGCTGTCTCAGCATGACTCAAGAGGGGGTGTGGCAGGCCCAGGGAGTGAATCCCTGGTCCATGTGCCTGCTTGCAGGCTCTTTAATCCACTGAGATATTTGGCTAGCTCTATCATCTTTAATTTTCACACAGGAGCATAATGCACTTATATATTTATACAAATAGAGAAAAAATTTTTTTTCTCAGTACTGGGAATTCATCACAGGACACTTTGTTTAGCAGGCAAGCATTTATTCTACTGAGCTATGTCCCTAGCCCAAGAAAATTAGGATTTCAATCTGAGTATTTCAAATATTTGGGACCCTAAGTACTTTAATCATCTTCCCAGAAAGTCATCTAATGATCTCCATGGTGAACGTAAGGAAATTGTGGTGGGGCGATTTGGCCAAGGTCACAGTGTACTCCAAAGCCAGACCATAAACATAGATCAGTTGCAGATCCTCATTTTTCTATACCATATAAAAGTTACACATAAAAGGCAAGGCCTGAGTGCAATGACTCTATCTATGATGGAAACTACTTGGGAAGTCAAAAGGATTTGAAGCTCAGGGTCAGAATGGCCAACACACACACACACACAGACACACACACACACACACACACACACACACACACACACACACACACACACACATATATATATATATATAGAGAGAGAGAAATAAAATTTTAAAGAACTCTATTTAGCAATCAACATACTAATAAATATCCACATACTCTATTCTTATTTATATCTAGATTCCCTGTCCTAAACAAAGTTTCATATGATCTTAACATAGATGTTTGATAGGTGATTGGGTTGTGGGGCATAATATGCACTTATGGATTAATCCACTGGGGAGTTATAGCTAAATATGATATATAGAGGCTGGACCTGACCAAAAGATCAGGATCACCTAGAATATGCTCTGGGAGTGCATAGCTCCCTCTCTACTCCTTTAATGTCTCTGCTTCCCTCTGACATGACATTCTATCTTGCAGCCAGCTGAATCTGTTTGCTGAAATCCCCACCAACTGTAAGCCAAAAATATCTCTCTCTTCTCTTAAGTTGTGTTGGTTAATTGGGTCTCAGACAAGACGAAGTTGACTATGAAATATCCTGTTTTCATGTCTAAAGGACAAAGATTATATATATATTTAGACAATGTCTAGCTATGCAGTTCAGGCTAGCCTTTTGCGTTCTTTTGTAGCCCAGGCTGGTATCAAACTCACACCAATCCTCCTGCCTCATCCTGCCAAGTGCTGGGATTACAGGCATGTGCCACTATGCCCAGTTGGGCAATGATATCCTGATACAATTGAAGAATTTTAGTGCAAGTATAATAAGGCAAGTGTAAATGGTATTAGAGTTCAAGGTTTGAAAATATATGAATTATTTAGAAATTCATATTGGGATTCTGAAAAATGTACACAAATTGGGTAGTATCAAATGGTTTAGAAATACAGACAATAAACAATGTTTTGTGAAAATAAATGAAACAGCATATGACAACAAAAAGTGTTTCAATGTCAAAATTCAGCCACTATTAAAGGGATGAATTCATCTTTGGATGAATATGGCCAGTGCCAGTAAAACGTATTATTATATTATCTTTTCTATTATGTGTGCTCTTCAGAGCATCTATTAAGAAAACCTGGATAGACAGAATATTATTCAATCCAGGCACATCAAAGGAAGTGAACAAATCAAAATTCCACTTTCAATCTTTTCAAGTTGTGTAAAGCTTTCAAGTTTCAAATCATATTTTCTTCCTCTTACTTGATACTGTACAGGTACTCATGCAGAAATCTATACTCACAAATACATATACATGCATGCACATAGATCTGTACTCACACACACACATATGTGTTCAACCAAATATGAGAAATAAAATTGGTCATTAGATGTAGAATAGATGATCAGAATTTATTACACAGGCACTAGTTTATATCTTTGTCCCTATGTCATTTATAGGAAGACAAATGTCACTTTTCTCCACAGACTTCGAGTTTTAAAATATTGAATTTTCCATTATGAAATAAACAGAATGAAATGCAATCCTAATTGCGGGGACTTGGTTGTAGCCACCGTGGAGAGCTGTATACAAGACCACTCATGAGAAGTCCAGTAAATGCTTGTGAGATCCACAGGAACTGAACATGGGAAAACAAACCTGGGAAAGCAACTTCCAGGAGAATCCCACCAAATGAACTCTATCATTAGTAGTGTTGGAGAAAAAGTAAGGCTGTTTGTCAATCCTGGCACTGATTACGGCCCAGGCCCAATAAACACACCGTCTTAGAGCAGTGAGGGAAGAAGCCAGATGCCAAGGTGACTGATAGGCTAGGCCTCAAAGCTTGCCAGACACTCTGCCCCCAAATGCTCTTCCCCTGGGCCCCAATGCAGAGCCAAACTCAAACCACAACCCCAACTCTGTCCCATTCTGAACCCTGACCTCAGCTCACTTACCCTTGGCTCCATGAAGAAAACTACAGAAACTCTCATTTGCTGATATTGAAAGTCTCCCATCGAGCAGGTAGCCCTGCCCAGATTATCTCTCTCATGACCATTTCAGCACACACAGTCCCCATAAAACTCTTTAAAAGTCCTATGTTTTTCCTTGTTTGCTGCTGTCTTGGCTCACCAGCCAGGCAGTCTGATAGTTCCTACCTCCAATAAATCTTCTTCTCATGTCAGAATGTCTGGTCTGACAAACTGTGTGAGTTTGTACCTAACAGTAACTATGGCACTACTGTAAGGGGTGGTCAGCCTAGTGGCCACTGACCAATACCCAGCAACCTTCTTTTCCCCCTGAGACATGCAACACCGACTGGGATAATTACCAGACAGGAACACCTCAGATTAAGGCACTAGAGAAATTGCAAGTGAGTAAATCACTCATAAGGAATTCATTTAAGACTAGCGAGCCCTAGGGGCAGAAAGCAGTCTTGGGCAGCCCAGGTTAGGGACCCAGCAATGAAGATTATTTGGCCGGTGAGTTGTAGTGTCTATGAAGGGTATGCTGCAGGAAAAAGAAAAAGATACTGGAGCAGTGACAGGCATACTTCCATTGTTCACATAAAATCTGCAGAACTCTGTCACCATGTGGTATATTGACTCACTCTCAACCTCCAGAAGCTTGGCACCAGGTGGGAATCCTCCGCTATCTCACCAAAAGCTGCTGAACTCTGGGCCCATATAGACTTCATCCAACTGTCTCCCAAGCACTGCTGAATTCCATGAAAAGGGGCCAACAAATCCGCCTTTGTACACCAGAGAGAGACTGTGAGTCCTGGCTAGAGGTTTGCACTGATGGAAAGGTGGGCAAAAGCAGTGTGGACGACAGCATTGCACGGTGATCTCTCCTACAGAGAAGCCAGAAGAGTAGGCATAAGCACTGCAAGAGTTATTATGGAGGTAATGGGGCAGAGATCAAGGGCTGTCCTCCAAATATCAGCAGGAGATTGGGCACTTGGATAGACCGGCTGTACCTTTCCCTCTTCGGATACAACAGAAGGTACTTCATCACAAATTGAAGACAGTGACCCTGGCTACACATGATTACAAGAGAATAGCTGAATTATCAGAGCTCTGTCTTCAAAGAAAATAGAAATCTCAGTGATCTTCCTAGAGCCCATAACCCCCTCATCCCTGGCAGGGAAGAGCATAAGTCACTGGAGAGCAACTTGCTCAGCCATAGGTTGAAATATTGCGCTTTCTATTCACAACAGCAAGGAACTTGAGCTCACCCCAACACAAGGGTCACAATACAAGATCTCAGTTTTTGACTGAAGAAAAAGACCACATTAGTTAAATTCTGAATAAATGCAATATAAATAGGGCTGAGAGGACACTTGCGTGGTTTTTGTATATGTGTTTTTATACCCGTTTTCATATATATAAAATGTATCGTAAGAGATAGTCACTGATTTAGTTTGTTTAGTGTTATTTATGATCATGAGAGGTAAAACTTCGCAAGGATGTGGATGGAAGGTTCAACACAAGCTATCAGGATATTAACTGTTTGACCTGCTGGTACTTTCCATAAATTTCCAATTACACTTTCTTCCCTTCGCTTCCTGATTCTTCCTTCCGCCTCCATGGCATTTTAGACATGCTTTCCTCCATCCTTCTATTGCAGATATAAAATTAGTATCAGCAGAGTTATGTGTTTTTTTTTTTCAATTTCCCATTGTTTCATATTACTTCTTTCTCTTTCTTTCTTCCTTCCTTTCTTTCTTTCTTTCTTTCTTTCTGAACTTATCCTCATATTTCCTTCCCTTATCTTTTATATCCAAAAATACTTATGAGTACTACTTTATTCTGTTCCTGTCTTACTGAAAAAAATTATGACACTTCTCAACAAATCATAAATAGTATGATTAATAAATAACTGTTTCTATAAATGCTGATATTGTCAGTGGTTGTTCTTTAATTATAATGCAGAGCCGGGTGTGGTAGCTCAAGCCTGTAATCCCAGCACTCGGGAGGCTGAGGCAGGAGGATTGGTGCGAGTTCGAGACCAGCCTGGGCTACACAAGTGAGCTCAAGGCCAGCCTCAACTGCACAAGAAGACCCTGTCTCAAAAAGACAAAAAAAAATTATAATGCAATAACTGGGCCTGATCCAATTATGTGGAGTCGTAATGAATAGCTTAATAAACATCAGGAGATAAGAAAGTCCAGGGGCACTTTGCATGGAGACATATAATAACTAAAGAAATAGCCACACTAGGAAGAGATTTGTTTAACTAACTGGTCTTTAATCAGCAGCAGTAAAACAATGGAAACATGAGAACACAAAGCAAAAAAAAAAAAAAAAAAAAAAAAAAAAAAAAAAAAAAAAAAAAAAAAAAAAAAAAAAAAAAAAAAAAAAAAAAAAAAAAAAAAAAAAAAAAAAAACAGTATTAAAAATTCTTATTCCTCAAAAAACAACTGTTACAGGTATTAAAGTACAGGAAATTTAAGACAAAGAATCAAATTTAAAAAAAAAACACAGAATTAATATGTTTGAAGAAATCAAAGAAGAAACAAGCAAATGTATAAGGATGTTCCTTGAGAGCCGTGCCAAATATCTCAGTGGATTAAAGTGATTGCAAGCAGACACAGCAGCTGAGGGTTCGATCCCAGGCGTGCTGTGCCAGCTCTACCCTTGGGGAGCACTGAGAGGGCAGTTAAGAGTGGGCATAATGGAGCACTGAGCGGGCAACTGAGACTGGGCATAGTGGTGTGTGCCTGTAATTCCAGCTCTTGGGAGGCTGTAAACAGGTGTATCATTCCAAATCTGATCTAGAAGTGAGACCCTGAACATCCTGTAGAACCTTCCCTAAAATAAAATAAAACATATTCATTGAGTTCAAAGAGGAAATACATAAAAGTTTTAAAAGTCTATTAAAAGTTTAATTAATAAAATATTCAATGAACTTAAAGACAAATTTGAGACAATGCATGGTATGCATGACTACGTTAGCAAACAGATATTATGAAAAAGAATCAAACAAATACCTCGGATATGAAATTCTTTTGAAAGTGTGAGCAGCAGGGAAGAAGACCAGTGTGAGGAGACTGTCAGAGCCTGAAGTCAAGGCTGATACAATAAATCATTGTAGCAGCTGAGAAAAACTTATAAGATCATACAAAATGTTTATAAATGTAAATTTCTATTTATTTGACACAAGGTCTCACTATAAAGTTCAGACGCAGAGTGATCCTCCTGACATAGGAGTAAACCTATGGTTTTTACTTTCAACACCTGTTTTTTTTTTTTTTTTTTTTTTTTTTTGTCTTTTTTGAGATGGGGGTCTCGCTATGCAGTTGAGGCTGGTCCTGCGCTCACTTTTGTAGCCCATGCTGGTCTTGAACTCGCACCAATCCTCCTGCCTCAGCCTCCCGAGTGCTGGGATTACAGGCATGAGCCACCACGCCTGGCTTCAACTCCTGATTTTGATGGTTTAACTCATCTTCATCAGGATCTATCTTTATAGGTTAGGAAGGGGAGACTATTTTTTTCAAAATATCATCAAAATTTTGAGTTGTCAAAGCATAACGGTAATGGAGGAAGAACTTAAAAAATACTGGTAGCAGGGAACACAATCATGTAGACAAAGTATAACCAAGGCCACATGAAGTATTGCACGTACACAATGCATAGGAAAGAATGGTATAAATACGGTAAAATAATACTTAGAAACACTAAAGAGCGCACTACTTAGTTTTCTAAGCTCTCCATCATTAACATTTAGCAGTTCTTTCTTCGCTATGCATTTTCTTCATGTCATTAATACATGTATGCAATATCAGGACAAAGAGGCTAACTGTTGATGATGAGAGTTATGATACCACACCACTGTAGCACTAGGACAACAGGCATGCACTACCATGCTCCATTTTGGGGCAGGCACAGCTTGCCTGGGTTCCAGGGCCTGTGTGGCATTCAATACTGGGGATGGAACTTGGTTCCCTGAGTTTGCCAGACTGGCACTTAGACTGCTGAACTACCTCCCCAGTCCTAAACTGTGCACAAATTTAATTCTCCAAAAGCATACAGAGATTTCAAAATTAAGGGAATGCATACACCTTCCACATAAATGAAGCCTATAGGAACTGAGGAGTCATGACCAGCATAGAACTCCCTCGTGCCAAGCTGTGGTCCAAGTCCCAGAAACCCAAATCATCAATACATTAAAGACTAAAATAAAAGTGACTAGTGGGACGTGTAGGCAGACTGTGAAGATGGGAATGACATCTGGGGAAGGAAAAAAGCAATGACAGGAGCAAAGGGGGAACAGCAGTGATGAGGGCATGATACGTCAAGGCACCGATTTTCCAATATAAATGTAATTATTAGGTATCAGCATGATATACTCCTAATAAAAAGTAAAAAATAATTTTAAAAGAGATTTTTTCATTTGTTCTACTAGTGAGCCTCGCTGTTTACATAATCCTCCGTTGATTTAAAATTTTTTCTTTCACTTCATCAGATTGAGGAAAAAAGTTCTTTCTACATCAAAATTTTGTTCAAGAGTAACTTGTATAAATTTTTTCTCATAATACACCCCAATCTTCTCAAAACTTTCACACTTCATGTCCAAAACATTCTCTACTGTATATAGCTTTTCCTATAGGACTTTTTTATTTAGTATAGTGTCTATAGGGTCTGCAGGACTTATAGGGTCTCACTACAGAGATGGGACTCGTGATGATCTGCCTGTATCCAGCCTCCCAAGTGCTTGGATTATAGGCCTGTTCCACCACCCCTAATGTCAATTGTCTTCTGAATGCACCCTGAGACCAGAGCCAGCACCACATACCATGAACTGAACCCTGAATGCTGCGCTCTGCCTAAATAGGCACTTCAGTCTGCTGAGCTATCTGACTAACTCTCTATATGTCTTTATTAAAGTTCATCTTATTCTATGGCAGAATCTATTGTCTGGTAATCATCCAAAGAGATTATGAGTTTCTTAAACTTAAGGCAATATGTATATATATGTAATATAATCATCTTGCTGTAGGGACAGCTAGCTAATTCACCAAATCTATTTTCTCTAATTCCCAAGGATACAATTACACAACCAGATATTGTAATATTTTCTCTTAGTTCAATTCTACTACTGAACTACATAAATAATAGCAACAGCATGAGTTCTAACAATTCACTGTGAGTATAAGTACATACTTTTCAAGAGAAGTTTATGCTTGTTATCCTCCATTCTATTTTCCTGTCCCATGTTATAATATATATGACACTAGTGACTTAAATTTTGTGAGAAGGTGGTTTGTTAAATTGCCATTATAACATAAATACCTCCTGCAAATTATAAACATAGGTTGGCACATACCACTAGAAAAAAAGCAATAATATAGTGTGTTGTACTGAGTCACTGAGTTTTTGCACTCTGCCTTACCTTGTTTAGTGCTAAGCAATGTGGTGCCATTTTTGTAAGTTCAAGATCTAGTGCTTTAAATATTTTCTGTAATACTTGGGGTGTGAATAAGTAACATGTCCTCAAAATTTTCCTTTGAAAATTATGATATGTAACCTGCAGGCACAAAACTTTATTTCATTCTTAACAATATCAAATGTAATGAATACTTAATTGCTTGTTCATCCAAAATCCCATGAGTATCTCAGCTTTAATATTGCCATTAAATCTGAAGACAAATGTAAATAGTTATGAGCATCTCATGAACTTAAGTTTGTTAATAAAACATTTTATTTTTGCAAAAACTTAACTATTATTTCCTCGATAATAACATCCTCTCAGCTATAAATCTTTGCTAAATATAAATTCAAATAAGGAGCATTAGAAAAATGTTTGTCATTTGAAGCTAGAATATAAATTGTTCTTGACTTGGAAAAACATTTATCAAGTATTATGATTGCCATAATTTCTTGTGTTATTAGAGAAAACATGGACTCACTACTTAACCCATACCAATTGTAGTCCAGCCACAGTAGCTCACTGCCACCGTGAATGAAATGTTTTTAAAGAAATGTTTTAATGTCAGATGTCATGGTACATGTGTCTAATCCCAGAACTCAAGAGGCTGAGGCAAGAGAATAGTTAGGAGTTTGAGATCATAAAAAACTCATTTTCCTAGTAATATATTTTTCTATTGACTATAATTTATGTGAGATATTTATGAAACAGAAGTTGAGGAATGACAATTTCCTTATTGATTATTTTTTGCAACTCATTTTTTCAGTAATATCTCTACTTTAAGATTGTCAAGCCTATGGTTTTTACTTTCAACTCCTGATTTTGATGCCTTAACTCACATTCATCAGGATCTATCTTTATAGGTTAGGAAGGCGAGAAAATATTTTTTTAAAAAGTCATCAAAATTTTGAGTTGCCAAAGTATAATAGTAATGGACGAAGGACTTAAAAAATACTGGTAGTGGGGAACATAATCATACAGACAAAGTATAACCAAGGCTACATGAAATATTGCATGTACACATGTCATAGGGAAGAATGGTTCAAATATGGCAAAAGATTACTTAGAAACACTAAAGAGCCCACTACTTAGTTATCTGATAAAGCTCTCCATCACTAACATTTAGCAGTTCTTTCTTTGCCATGCATTTTCTTCATGTCATTAATACATGTATGCAATATCAGGACAAAGAACTAACTCTTGATGATGAGAGTGATGATGCCACGCCAAGGCACGTGAACCAGAAGTGACCAACCTGTTCCCACTGCTCTTGCAATTGATGTGAGAAACACACTTTCCCTTCGTGTTCCTACAGACCCAGGAAGAGACACTGTTTGCTAACATACACACATCAGGTTGTGGAATAGAATGTTCTCAAAGCAGACTCCACTGGTATCATGTACGAGGAATTAAATTCAGCTAAATAAATGTTAACTGAGTCCAGAAACTTGTGCATGAATAAAAATTTAGGACAGACAGTTGACACATGTGCCTCCGGCCTAAGAAACAACTCCTTTTCCTTATTGCTTGTCACAGCAGGGCTTTCCAATGAGTGAATGGCAGTGCAATCACAATAAATGCCTTGGAGCTCATCCACATGCTGGAAGGAAAATGTAGAAAACAAATTCTCTCCTTGCTTAAATCAGACTTTTACAAATGTAGGTGTAAAGATCTATCGCAGGGTAAAAACAAAAAACAACAACAAAAAAAGAATTTTCGACCACTAAACTGAACACTGATGCTGTACTCTCCTTAAATTAGGTTTCAACCAACCTAAAACTGTGTAAATAGCAAGAATTCAGACCACAGTGAAGGAAAACGAATACATGTACTTTGCCATTTTTCAATTATTTGAACTTTGATACATAAAGATCAATGAAATGAGATCATTTTCTACACATGAAGCAAATTTCAAGTGATTATGTTATTTCTAGCATGATCAATGTAAGAACATTTATTATTTTGTTTATAATAAATGTACATACTATTTATGAAGTAAGATGTGGTTTTCATTTCTGCAAACACTGAGTAGTGACACAAGCAAGATAATTAGTGTGTTTGTCATCTTAATTATTTTTTACCATTTTATACCATTTTAAATGATCTCATTTTACCATTTTATTTATAAAATAATTTTTACCAATTATTTTATACCATTTATAGTGAAGACCTTGAAAATACTTTCATTTATCTTTCAATTATGCAACGATTGCTGCTAATATGCGTATCTACGTGTTGAAGCTTGAGTCGACTTGCATTGAGACTACCGTATATTCGATTTCAATTTCTTCTTTAAATTCAGCAATGGGGTGATAAAAAAAACCTTTTAGGACTTCCAAAATAAGGACAATATCATCTGTTACAAAACCATCATATTATTTTTCTTTTCTAGAAATGCTTATATTTCTAAAAGTCTCTCTCTCTCTCTCTCCATATATATATATATATATATATATATATATATATATATATATATATATATATATATAATATCTGGGTCAAGTGGGACTTCTACTCCTAGTTTGCAAAGGAATCTCTGTGGTGATTTTCACAATTACAAATTCCAGAAGCAGCCCCATGACTTCATGAGGTTTTGGAGCTACACCTATACACAAACCACAACAGTGAGAAAAAAGAGGAATCAAAATATAGCATGATCAAATTCCCTATGATCAATATGATCAGTATGTATATCTAAATTGTACCGATAAACTTAGTAATAAAGATAAGTCACAAAAGAAAAGAAATACTGTTATCAAATCCAAAGCTCAAGTATATGATTCATAAAACATAACTTTGCTGGTCACTGTTAAATACTGACAATATAGATAATAATGATAACTCACTAAAAGAAGACAGCAGCCCTGAAGGGAGGTTAACGAGCCCTGAACACCACTTCATTAAGCAACCTTCTCTCAGACTTTTACCTTTTTTGGGTGTAGAAGACTATTATACAATGTGAACTTTTTACCTTCATAGGATTGTAAATAAAGAATCAAATTAAGAGATATCACAGAAAGGTAATCAATGTGATCATTATGTACTATGAGCATGTGCTAATAAAAATTAAAAATTAGGAAAAGAACAAAAAAATCTACAAAAATTGTGCATGGATAGAAACTTACAAGTATGAGAAAAGGTGAGAAGATAAAGAGTGATAATAATTTTTTTTAAAAAATCTGTATAATGAAAGAAAAACAAATGAAGGATATATGCAGTCAACCTTAATAAAAAAACAAGCTTAACAGAAATTCTGTTGATCACTGAAGCAGAAGTATGTCTTTTTTTTTTTTTAATTTTTTTTTGAATTTTTATTTTATTTTCTTGTTTCAGAACTTTTGTTTATTTATTTATTATTTTTATGGCTGGCTCAGCCTGCCCTGAGGGCAGGGCTGGCACAGCATATGGTGCCGGGGATCGAACCGCAGTCCCTGCAACCGCCTGAGCTTTCCTAAGCAGGCGCTTTAGACCACTGAGCCATCCTGCCAGGCCCCAGAAGTATGTCTTAAAATGAGCTGATAAGCCAAAAAAATATGATAAGTAAAACTCTAAGTGTAAGTAAATTATCTAGAACACAATACAATTAGAAATTTAGTAAATTGATTAGAAACATCAAGGGTGAGATTCAACAGTCCTGCAAGCTTAATTATTACAAAAAACTTTAAAAATCAGAGTGAAGGCAAATGCAATATGACAATGACTAAATTAATGTATATAAAGAAATATATACGAAAATATAACATAGAACGTAATCACTATTTCTAAAGCAGTGAGATAACAGTAGCTAAACAATATATGCCAAACAAATTTTCATGAAACTTGGGAAAATTTTACAAATGTAGCTTGATAATATGCACTCTGATCAGGGAGTATCATATGGAAAAGTTGAATACAACATACATGGAAGTTGTTTAGTTCTTGATTGTGGAGAATCCAATGAACAAAACACAGAAAAAATCAATTCAAAAAATCTTTTGCTCTTCTGTAAATAGGCCATGAAATAAACCAAGCCAGTAGCACGGTGACCTGAAATGATTTGAAAGAGGCAGTTTCTATGTTTCTCTTTGACCTTTCCTATATCTCTAAAGTTTCCAATAAAAGGGCCAGGAGTTTGTGATCTTTATTATTGATTTGCTTAGGAAATAAAACTGTATTTCTCCTAGGCTTTCGTTTTCATTTAATATAATGATATGGAATAATTTATATATGTAACATATATATGATGAAGCAGTTTTAGAGTTTCTAAAATTCTATAGACAGGACAGAATAACATGTTTAAAATATATACATTTTCAAAGAATTTTAAGAAATAACTTGTAAAGTGCTCCTATGAATTTATATATATTGAGGTGATAGTATTAAATTTTAGTACTTGAAATGTGTGCTCAGGTCAACTTTTTGCTATTCATACTGGATATAATTGAGAAAGTCTCTCAAATATTAGGTCATTTGATTTCTTTTACTACATAACTTGAATAACAATGTCTACCTTAGAGGATTATTATGATACAATATGGTCATGGCCTCCTATTTGACCTACAGTAAGAACAAAATAAAAAGTTAGATCTTCATCTTATTTTTATGGCCCAGTTTTTTCTTGTTTTATAAGTAAAAAGCACATCTGGGGATGCAGTTTAGACAGCAGCAGTGTTCAATATAGTATGCACATTAGACTCAGTAGGGAACTGTTATAAAAATATGGATGCATGAATCCCATCCTCAGGGATTTTTATATAATAGGTCTTCTGAGAGAACACAGTTTCATCTTTTAAAAAACATCTTTTCCCTTGGTGATTCTTCCATGCATCCAGGTTTGAGACCCAGTTATTTAGAAGCATTGCGAATTTTGTGTGACTAGATGGCTTTTACTTGGCTTAATTATTTTCTTTATGTTTTCTTGCACTGTGCCTACACTGTTGAACATCCGCAAATGCGAATACTTGTACATTTTATTTCTTCAATGTTTTTCAAACCTCTTTATTGCTCACTGTCCTGCATCTTTACCATTTCACAACTGAATTATTGGAATTTCCCAACTTTTCTCTCTTTCTAATTCAGTTTTTCTTTCTCAATACACAAAGGAAACATCATGCATCAGCTAAATCACTTCAACGTACTTAGGCAAAAGGAGTCACAGGTCCTGTGCCTCGGCTCTCTGTACATCACCTCTCTCCTGTTTCACAATGGGCTGTCTATGCTGCCCTCCTCACTCAGCACATAGAATGTGTGTTCAGTTCCACAAGGAAATACAGAATCCTATAAGTTTTCAAGAAGTATTATGTCTTTGCCTATTTCCACGTTGCTTGTTCTCTTTACAAAGCTTCCTTTTTCCTGTTTTCCTGAATGATTCTTTAAAATTTTCCACGAAATTCAGTCCTCTTGATAAACTTCTAAGTTACCCAAGGCAGAAAAAGGACAGAGATCTCATACTTAAAAATTTCTTTCTGCATTAACCTTGATACTAATGTTCTTTAGGACTGTAACTTTAGCAATGAAGCTCCAACGTCTGTCCTTCCTTTGTGTACGTAGATGCTGGCATATTGATTGTAGCAATCAATAATGTGAGGATTTAACTACTTCAAGCAGAAACAACTAAAGGCTACATGATGCAGAGAGAAAAGTCCCTTTATGACAAGTAATATCATTTTCACTGAGCTCTTAATAATACCTTAGTTACATACATCTAAAACAAACTTAACAATACTGTACAATGTAATGGAAATTTTCCGTAGTCTATGGAATCCTTATTAATGTCTGCGAATATGGAAATGAGATCCTACTCTCTTGAAGTGCACAGGCTTAGGTGGGTTTTGTCCAAATATTCTCATATATCAAAACAATTGCTCTTTAAATTATGTCTATAAATTTCATACATTTTACAGAAAATATCTTCATAAATTGATGAAATTCAAGCTATCGAATATACTTGTTAAATTTTGTACTTCTTATTTTTTTATAATATTTCATGAAGGAACCCCTATTTAATAAGCTATCATGTATTTAAAATTTGGCTTTTTCTGTGGAAATATTTTAATTATTTTAGTCATACATTTATAAATTCATATTTTCATAATGGCAAACTCTGATACTAGCTATACTTTTAAATATACATTTAAATAATCAACTGTCAACAAACTAGTTTTAAGGTATTATTTTCATGGCTGATTTACACTGGTATTACAAACTTATATATCTTATTTAGTTTTTTCCTTAGAAAGACCTTTGGATCTTCCCTCACGCAGGGAACCTCAGCCATGCCTGTGCTACAGCTTGAGTTTATCTCATACTATGCACAGCCAAGCATCACAAGGAAAATAGCCTGAGAAATACTGCACACATACTTGATGGGATCCCACCAAAGACATCAGATCAATAGATTTTAGGAACAGGAAGCTATTTTATTGATATAACAGAAGCCATAATCAATTGAACACTTAATTTTTAATGCATTTAAGAAAAACATAGTCTGAATTCCCAGCACATATTCTCACTGAATAATTATGTGATTAAATATTTTGGACTGATGATCTCTTTGGATTATTAACCATTTTAATTTTGGAATAAACTTTGTGACCAAACCTACTATGTATGCATGTGATACTTAACACTGACTCCACACAATTTCTTGAAATAGGCTGCACACCAAGAGAGTTGC
Source organism: Myocastor coypus (assembly GCA_004027025.1). Classification (NCBI taxonomy): domain Eukaryota; kingdom Metazoa; phylum Chordata; class Mammalia; order Rodentia; family Myocastoridae; genus Myocastor; species Myocastor coypus. The sequence goes on from PVJA010009519.1 coordinate 48,117, forward strand.
AATTTTCCACCTTTAAGATATTTTTAATGCTCATACTGATTTTTTCGCACAATATTTCTATGTTATGTGTTTCAATGAGGAGATTATTTTGAAGATATAATCAGATTTTGCTTCCACCATATAAAAAGTTACATTGTAACTTTCAATTCATAACCAATATTCAAATTCAACCACTTAGTTTAAACTGTCGGTTATAATATGTTGCTTTGTTATGTTTCTGATACGGTTTTTGTGGATACAGTACTTTCTTTTCTCAAGCTACTATAAAGAGATCTAAATGAATACAACAAATTCAATTTTAGTCTTCATGTTATCCAATAGTTAGCCATAATTTAAGAAATATGTTCTCAGTTTAGAATGTTCTTGTTTATCACATTTTTCACTCATATTCAGTGACTTCCAATACTTTCACCACATTTGTAAGACATATAAACAACAAAGCTGAAATTGTGGATATATATGCACTTAGAGATAGTATAGCACATGATCTCTCTATTGGATGTCTGTAACTTGTTTTTCATTCATAATTCATTTCTTTCAAATGAACTTAGATATGGACAAGGTATAAGGCCTTTAAAATCTAAATGACACATCACTGATAAACTTATTTTTCCCAAATTATAGATGGCATAATAAATCACAGTGAATCCAAATTATGAAGTGCATACATTAGTTCAAATGTCTTTAGAAAAGTAATAGGAATCATTTATTTATCTACTTTTTTTATTAGGACATGTTTGCAGTACATAATATTTACATTCCCTAGGTTCAGTTGATATATACCCATAAACCATCTTAATTTAATTTCTATTCCCTTTCTGTGGCTTCCCTTCCCTCTCACTACATCTCTTGATTCCTTTGTCTTTTATAAAAGATTTATCTCCTTACCCCATGTTGTCTCACATGTTGCTCTTCATTTATAATTTTAGTTTGCCATATTTGATAAACCATGTCATATTTAAGCTTATGTGCCTGATTTATTTCATTTGACATTATGACTCAGAGTGCATCTGTTTTCCTACAAATGATTCAAATTTATAATTTTTAATCATGTATCAGTACTCCATTGTGTACAAATGTCACATTTCCTTTACACGTTCATCTGTTGCTAGATATGTTGGTGGCATCCAAGATTTAGCTATCATGAATTGTGCTGTTAAACACATGGGTATGTGATTTTTAATTCCTTAAGAAAGATATCTGGAAGGGAAATAGCTGAGTCATTTAGGATTTCTATTTTTAGGTTTTTTTTAGAAATCTCTACACTGATTTCCACAGTGATTGTGCTGTTCTTTTCTCCCACCAAAATTATAGAAGAGTTTTTCTATACTACTGTATTATCAGCTTTTGCTATTATTTGATTTATGGTGATGACCAGTCTTTCTAGGGAAGGATGAACTCTCAGTTGTTTAAATTTTTCCTACCTAACAGCATGTACTTCTTCTGTGAATTGTCCCTTGATTTTAATTGTTCACCTTTTTGGGTTCTTTATATACCAGGTATTAGTTCTCTCCCTGAAGAATAACTGCAAAAAATATTTTCCAATTCTGAGTCGTCTTCTCACATCCCTCCTTTTTTCTTTTGCTGTGCAGAAACTTTATACTTTGAGATCATCTCATGTATTGATTCTTGGTACTGTCTCCTATGAAACAGAGGTTTGTTCAGAAAGTTCTAGCCTATGACTATAACTTCAAGAATTGTACCTATCTAATATTCAAACCTTTCTTTCTTTCTTTCTTTCTTTCTTTCTTTCTTTCTTTCTTTCTTTCTTTCCTTCTTTATTTCTTTCTTTTTCCCAGGACCGGGCATCGAACTCTTGCACTTGCCAAACAAGCATTTATGCTCCTGAGCTGTTTCTCCAGCCCCTATATTTCTTTGACCTATTTTGATTCACCTTTAGTACACCATGAGAGGTGAGTCCAAAGCCAACCTTTTGTATCAATCATCTATGCAAGACTGAGTCTGATCCAGTGTCATTGTAATATCATTGCCTTCCAAACATTTGAGGCTGTGGGGGCCATTTTAGATCCAATTCATAACAGTCTAGTACTCATAAAAGTAACAAGTCAAAGTTTATTTTATTATTTTATTTTTAATCATATTTCCCAAGACTACATGCAGCAGTTTTATTTTCACAGAGTTCAAAAGATTGATGTCTCCTAAGAATCACTTTCTCAAAAGGCATGCCTGTGCCATTTGTGATACGAATATTTGCAGATCAATTTCAGCTTTTATTCAGTTAAAATGCTGCTGATTATTAGTTTATATATGCAATACTTTGTAGAGTACGTGGAGTGAATGTCTTTTACATTGTTCTCCTATGTATGTTTTGATTAAAGACACCCTTTGAGGAGACTGTGGAATTGGAGTTGCAAATGATGATTCCTTTTTATCACAGCTGATTCAGTAAAGTCACTCGGGGTATATAGCCACATGGCAAAATGTGCCTCTTCTCTCTGCTTGTTCCTCACCATGACAATCCAGAGATTTTAGTAATTTTTCTCTATAGCTGACAGGTATGACTTGTTACATATGTGAAACATGAGTTTCCATTCATATGAGTAGTGGTTATTTTTTTATAACAATAACATTCTCCCAAGAAGTGGCCTATAATTTCTAAGTTGTCAATTGAAAATGTAAAGCAACTATGCTAAATAACTCCCACACCCGAACAGATGTTTTCCTGCTTGGATTCCAAGCAGTTTACATAATTGAAGTTATGTAGAGCTTCAATAAACATATTTCCATAAACATAGATTCTTTTCATTCTTGACAGCAAACATTTACTATTCTTTGATGTATTCTGCAAATCCTGCTAGAAGTTATAATGCAAAGATATAAAGTTTCCTCCTTGCCTTTATGCTTGATTAGAAGACAACATAAAGCATGAAGCCCAAGTATCCTACATGGCTACAGAAATAGAAAGATGAGCACATAGGTGTGCAATTCAATAGGAATTATGAATATTTAGAATCTGAAGTATTAGTTGAATCCACTACTCATAAAAGTAACTTAAGTTTCTTTCTCTTCTTGCACACCTATAAAATTATTCTAAGTGAGGATAAAACATGCCAGTATTTCATAATAGTAAAATGGCAAATAGTAGATATTACTTTGGGTGGCTAAGGATCATAGATTTTAAATTCATTGTTCCATATGCTGAAAATTGGTTAATTACTGGCATTTTGCATATTTATGATAAGTAAGAATTGTTGAAGTAGCATAACATAAAGTAGCTATGTCACAAAGTCAAAAGCACTATCAATCTCTAAACTTCAAAGAAAACTTATGTTTAATATGTAAAGAATGCTTTCCCTCATTGCTGGAAATTAATCACCCAGTGACTTACTTTGCTCTAAACTGCATCACCAGCCATTTTTATTTTAATGCAATCTTATAAAGTCACTAGATTTCCCAGGACAGGCACAAACAGAAAAATTCCTTATTTAAGTAATTTACCAATAGTCCCAGAATTGTAGAACTATAGGCTTACATCAACTCACACAACAATAAATAACTGATTAATAAAGAGACAGATTAAAAAATGCATGGCATGATACTTTCATAATGAAATCCTTTGCAGAACAAACATAACACAATTTAAATTTCTTTTTCTACATTTAATAATAACTTGTGTAAAGCTTTGTAAAGGAAAAGAGAGGGCTGGGGAGATAGCTCGGTAGACTAAGCGCTTGCTTGGCAAGTGCTAGTTCCTGAGTTCAATCCACAGTACCTCCAGAAGAGAGAGACAGAGAGGCAGGGCAACAGGTAGTTGCAGTTGCAGAATGGAATTTTTATATTTAAATAATAATGTATTGTTATAGTTTGTGTGTATTTGTCTCTCAGAAGCCTCATGCAGTCATTGAGGTATAGTTTTATAGTTTGTTATTAACTTATGAGCTCAGGCTGGGATTATGAGTCTGAGTACTGCTGGGTTTATGATTCTTGGTAGTGCTGGGATTATGGGTGTGACAGCTGTACCCAGCCTGGCGTGGATAACCTGAATGTAATGTAAGAGAGACAGAGAAACAAGCTTGTTCTCTGTTGCCACTGTTGCTGCTACTCCTCCATTTTGCTCTCTCCTCTATGCCCCTGGCAGGAAAGGAAGCCCTCTGCTGTGTGCCAGTCTGCCTTGGAGCCAGCCGAGTACAAACTAAAACCTTCAGTAACTGTGAGCTCAGCAAACCTTTCCTTCCTTCATTTTGAGTGTGAGATATTGGTCCCAGTAACAAGAGTAACTGAGACAAGATCTGGTACTGAGAGTGGGGTCACTGCAGTGGTTAAACTTGTCCATGTGGATTGCAAGCTTTAGGGAATGGTTTATGGGAAGAGATAGGAAAATTTTCAGATATCACCTACAAGTGAAGCACTGGAACAGCTCTGGCTGTTCTGTATAGGAGATTCTGGTCAGAGCTCAGATCAAAAGACTGATAAAAATCCTGCCTGTAAAGACCAAGCTGGGGAAGTTTCTGCTGGGATGAAGGAATGCATTGGTTGTTGGACTCCATATGATGTACGATTTGTCTTGGCAAAATGTTTGTCTGAGTTTTGCTCAAGTCGAAAGACTTGTCTGAGCCTGAGATTAAGTATGGAGGACTGATTAATCTTTCAAAAGAAATTCAAAGCAGCCAAATATTGAGACATTGACACAGCTATTGTTGGGAGTTTTTAGTCAAGTTTATGTTGAGAATCAAGAGCAAAGAGCCCAGTGAGGTGATTTAAAATGTTCTGAGTTTCGCCAGAAAAGAAGAACCAACAAAGCTGTGATCCTCAAAGATAGAGCTGAGGGGATCTACATTTTTAAGTAGAAATGGGAGAATAAAAAAGCTGTCCTGAGGGAATCACAGTTGGCATTGGATCTCCACACTTTGCAGCCTTAGAACGGCAAGGGCAAGGGACTTTGCCTTGAGGAGAAAGCCAGAGGCCCATGTTCCAGAATGGCAGCAGCAGGCGCACCAGGTTCCAAACTGATGGTGGCATAGAGAATTTGTTCCTCAGAATCAGAGTCAGAGTGCTCAGTGATCCAGGCATTCAATTCCTACAGCCAAGAGAGAAAAAGCCTGACAAATACTACAGCTGGTGGCAGACCTTGGCATCATTCATGTGGAATTAGCTTTAGATGCGTACAGAATGCAGGAGTTCCGAGGATAAGAAGGCTTCTACTTTGATTTCCAAGGGCCTGGGAGGCCAAGCAGTGTGCCCCTGAGAGGACAGTGTGTGAAGCAGCGAGTAAAGAGCTTGATGGTGCAGTGGAAATCTCAAAAGCTTTACAAAGCCAAAAATGTGGATCATTTAAGGAAAACTGCAAGGAGGGAACAACAAGAGAAGAGAGAAGCCATGGGGGCTGCCACCAAAAGTGCCACAGGGGCAGAGCCACATGGAACTCACAATTGTTACAGATTACTTCAGATTTTCCACATGAAACTACAAGATTTAATGTTTACCCTGCTGGATTTTGGACTTGTGTTGGTGCCAGTGCTTTGTATTGCCCTGTTGTTTGCAAATTTTGGAATGATAGTGTTGATCTTGTGCCTTTAAATGTGGAAACTGTTTAACTTTTCCTTAGTTCGAGGGCTCACAGCTAAAAGTTTTGCTTAGATCTTGGAGGAAACTTGAGACTTGGACTTTTCAGCAGTGCTGAAACTTTTGGGACTTCGGCAACTCTTAGACATGCACTGAAATGTCTTCTTCACAAAGGGATGTGCATGAGTCTTTGGGAGTCCAAGGGTAGAATGTTATAGTTGTGTGTATTTGAACTCCCAAAGCCGCCTGCAGTCACTGACACACAGTTTTGCAGTTTGTGATTAACTCATGATCCAAGGTGGGGATTATGGGTCTAGATACTGCGGGGACTATGGGTGTGAGCACTGCTGGGATGTCGGGTGCAACTGCTACACCCAGTCTGGGGTGAACAGCCTAAATGTAACAGCAGAAAGACAGAGAGACAGACTTGCTCTCTGTTGTCATTGTTGCTGCTACTCCTTCATTTTTCCCTCTGTTCTATGCCACTGGCATGAACGCTTGCCCTCTGCCATGTGCCAGTCTGCCTTGGAGCCAGCCAAGTATGGACTAAAGCCTTCAGTAACTGTGAGCGCAATAAACCTTTCCTTCCTTCATTTTGAGTCCAGGTATTTATCCCAGGAATGAGGGAAAAGTAACTGAGACATATATTGTCCACAAAATTTGTCCAGAATTAAGTAATATTGTAAAATTACTTTAAAATATATACAATAAATACTCACTTTAGGGACAGCAAGATGGTTCAGTGGTCTAAAAGACCTGCTTAGGAAAGCTTAGGCAACCCAGGGACTGAGGTCCAATCCCCAGCACCACATGATGCACCAGCCCCACACCCAGGGAAGGCTGAGCCAGCCATAAAAAATATATATATCACTTTAAAGTCCAATAAAAATAAATGAACATCTGAGTCAAACAATTGTTTCAAAATTTTTGATCAATGGTCTTACCAAATCCATTCAATTCATTACCTTCATGGATGTAAATTTTTAAAATTATTTTAAGCTTTTAAGTCCTAGGTATTCTATAATTTCCAAAAGAATGAAATTTTAATCCAATTTATATTGCCTAAATATCTCCACTGTTAAGTATGTTACTGGCTCAATCTGTGATGCCTGAATATCTCTGAGTTGAAGAAAAACTGCATATACTGACACAGTATTTCATGAATTAATGTTTCTACAGGCTAAGTTATTTGGTCATTTTAGTACTTGTTATAGAATTAATCCTAGAGTATCATTAAGGCCAACTATGTTAGCCATCACACATGTAGAATAGTTTATGCACAGAAAGATTATCCAGTCTAAAATAACAACAGTAGACAAATTCTAACCCAGAAAGCTGCAGTGGCCACATGGCTCTCACAGTTACAATAAAATTTGAAAAACTAATCTTTTTAGCAATCTTCAAAATCCTATATTTATTGACAGAGTGAGTAACTGGAGATCACAAACAAGTCAGTGAATTTGAACTGTCAAGTAAGAGAGGAGCCTCCAAAAGAAAAAAGTGAAATCTAAAAGGATGACGAGACTTTTAACTACTTGCTCTGGTAGTAAATGATCATGCTTAGTATTTTAAAACATAGATGAATTTTCTTACAGTTCTTCAATCCACAAGTATGAATTTAGTTTTCCATTGGCTAAAAAATGATTCTGACAGGCTAGTTGTTCCTTTGGTCATTCCAGATTCTGTTCTGTGAAGCAGGGGATCAGTCTGTCATATGAAACACCTAGAAAAGACAGGTAGGTTTGTCATGTTTTGAAAGAACATAACTCATTATAATGAACAAACTCAACTTCTAGCATTGGGTATGCTAATATTTACTAATAATCTGAAGACAAAATATAATCTTTTTTTATATATTTAGGACAGGGACTACAAGGTGTCACTAGACAAATCAGACTCCTACTGATCCTCCTGTTTTTACCCTCCCAATCTATGGGATTAAGGGCTGGTGCCAAAATCACCCAGTCACAATCGCTGCCTCAGTGCACACTAGGGGCGGGACTGGAACAGCATGCTGGGGATGAAATGCCAGTCCCTTTGTCTGTCTAAGCAGGCACTTTGCTGAACTATCTGGCTGGCACTCAAAAAATGATTCATAGTCTCATTATGCCATACATTATGTAGTCATAATTTGAAACATAATAAAAGAGGGAAACCTGTATTTTAATTCTGTTCCTTGTTGGTACCCTACAGGTTTATAAAAACAATCTTGAACCTAAATCCATCTGTGGCCTAATATCACACCCTTTATATTTCTTTCTTTCTCCAAAATCATTAGATTCAGTAGTTTAAAAATGATATAATTTATTAAAGAAAAATTTCTAAAACTACAAATATATACATGTAATATTGAACATTTTCATGTGAGTGCAATAATCTTGTAAACTTAAAAAGTAAACTCTGATTAATAATAACATAGAACAGGAAAGAGACAAATCATTGTAGAAGAAAGAGTACATTTCACTCTTGAATTGAAAAATCAATAATGTTCCCTCAAAATGTAATAAAAGTTTAGAAAGCTGGTGATTAGTCACAAAGAATTGAAGAACCGGTCTTGAAGCCAAATATACAATACTTGAGCGAAAAGCTGTAATTAATGTCACAGAGGAGGAAATGGAAACGGAATGAGCTAGGTGCCTGACACTGAAGATTTGAACACCCAGCTACAGTAAAGGAAAAGTTTCAGTTATGTAAGAGCCATAACAGGAGAAAGAAGGAAAATAAAGATAGCTTTTGAGTAACACCATGTTTCACCAAGAATAATAGCATCCATGATGCAAAATATGAATCCTTGATGAGCCGATATATTGCCTTTTAAAGGAACTACTGATGTGTGTAAAAGGAAACAACTCAATAAATGATGACAATAATGATGTCCATAGATATTTTGGTAAAATTGTATTCAAGCTAGAATTAAACCTATGATTATTTCTTCTAGTGCTAAGTGATAATTCCTTCCAGTACCAAATTTTATTCATTCAGTCATGGGCTTCAATCCATACTAGAGCCAGACCAACTGACATCAAAATGAATTCCTATGCTAAGGAGACAAAAATCAATTAAATATGTGAAAGTATGTGGCATTTTTCGTGAAAAATATGATAAATGTATTTTTCCTCATCAGGTGTTCCAGTTTTCACAAAGCTGTAGAATTGTCTCAATTTTTAGAGTAAAATCTAAAATACATGGTTTGATATTAAAACTTCTTAAAAAACTTTTTTATCATGGTAACGACTTCCTTTTTTGCAAACGTTATTGAGACTTCAAAGAACTAACATTAACTGATTGATTGATTGATTGATTGATTGATTGATTGATTGATTCAGAGTCTCATGATGCAGCTTGTATTCTTTTCGGCCTGTTTCAGCCTCCTCAGCTCTGGGATTACAGGTGTTTGCCACCATTCCCAGTCTCGGTGGCCACCTCAGTATGCTGGGGGCAGGGGGGACACAGTATGTGGTGCCAGGGTTCTAACCCCACTCCCTGTGCTTATCTAAGCAGGCACTTAGTCTGCCAGACCATATTGTCAGCCCAATACCTGGCATTTAATTATGAGTGGTATTTTGTAAGCCCTGAACTGGATCAAAAATTTTTTTTTTTTTTTTTTGTTTTAATGTTCAGTGGAATGGATAGATATTGCAGGCCCCAAGTGATTTAAGATTCTGGACTATTAAAGCTATTTGATGGAATAACACTAAACTTCCTATGGATTATTTACACAATGATGTCAAAGAATATTTTATAAAATCACCATAATAATTTGAATACTTTAGTAGACTTTTGAAATTGTGCTGATTAAACATTCATATTCAGATGAGATAAATAACAGAAAAATATGATAATTTTCTGTTTTTTAATTTATTTTTTTTTTCTTAATAGTAAAGTCAAATTTGAATACTAACAGCACTACCTGTGCTGTTCTTAAGGAAAAATGATAGAGTGCTACATCACCTGCCTGGCATCAGCGAAGACCTGAAGTCTGTCCAGCAAGACCACTGAAAGAAGGATGAAGAGAAAGTGGGGGGAAAGAAAGAAGGAGAAGTAGTGCCCAGAAAGAAATAGTTTCTTTTAGTTGGACAAATAGCTTATTATAATTGATTTTGGAAAACATCTCATCCCAACAAAATGAGAACATAATTTTGTCTTTTCTTTTTTACTTATGTTTGTTAACAACAAGAGTAATGACTATCATTAAAATTGTTAAGTGGTTATCAAATGAATGTGCATCAAATCAACCTTTGAATCTCACTGGAGTTGTGAAGGAGAGTCAGAGCCTGAGGGAGAACTGATAATACAAAAGGAGGAATGATATGCATTGTAACATTTAATTAAATAATAAACAGTGGGCATACTTTGCATTGTGCTTATATTTTAAGTGACGAAGTCAATCCAGAATTATCATCACAAACTCAGAAGTTATCATATTTTCTTGTTTTTAAGTAGTGCTAAAATAGCTATTTCAGAAATTCTTTAGTTGTAATGAATAAAAACCTCATCTGAAAACTTCATATATTCTCATAAATAACAATTTCTCATTTGCATTTGAGACTACATTAGATAAAACAACTAAATAAATAGTATTCTACTCATCTTATTCAAAATAACATTTTAAAGTGAAGATATCTATTGTGTGAAGAAGATGACAGAGTGGAAAACAGCAGAGCAATGGCCTCTCTGAGGTCTAATGTCCAAATGCTGGACTATAACGAAGTAAGGAGTGAAGGAGGAACATGGGTCCCTTTGACCTGCAAGTATTTTAAGTAAGAATAGAAGTCCATGGGTGTTGGGAGCCTGCCGTGATGTGCAGGATGACGCCTACGCCCTGACGCCTCTGCTGCTCCCCCGCCCATCGTGTGCCCAACATGGCACCCATATCCTGCTTCCTGAGCCTTGCTTAGTCTCTTCTCCTCTCCAAATATGGTAATTGATAAATGCTTCCTCATTGTTGCCCAATCGCCAATCCCCACGTGTAACCTTACTGTTGGCTAAAATGTTGCTTATAAGCCCGAGCACGGGAAGTGATACGCGCGCGACACGTAGGAAGCCGTCTCGGACGGACATGTATTGAGGTCGCTGCCCAGTCAATAAAGGAGTTAGCAGAGATAAGGTGTTCATGTGCTTTCTTCCGCGGGACGGAGACGGCGACGGACAGCTGGTGGCCCGTACGGGGACTTGAGATCGTCCCCACATTCTCTGCGACCCTTGTGGCTGCGTCAAGTGACGGTACGTATCTGCGGGTGAGCGGGGGCTCAACCCGGCCCTTGGCGGACGCGCTTTAAGGGAATTCAGTGCGACTCTTGCGGACGGGTCGCTGTTGCCTAAAAAACGGGCAGGCCCAATCGACTACTGCATCTACCGGGCTTTAAAACCTCCCTAACTATCCTTGTGCTTTTCCTTCCTTTCGATTTCACCCTAAACATGGGGAACGTCAACAGCGCTCCACTCGCTTTGTCCTTGCGTATGTTGCTTGAATCTCGGGGGATCCGCCTAGAGAGGCAAACCGTGTTTCAATTTCTTAAGCATCTTAATGATGTCGCGCCCTGGTTCTGGCTTACTGGGTCCCTTACTTTTCCATCGTGGGAAAAATTGGGTAAAGATATTGAATTTGCAGAGGAGGAGGGTGTCATTGACCCGATGGTCCGTCCGATCTGGGAAATGGTTAGGGCGTGCCTAAAGGCTGAGGGCACCGGACATGTTTCACGAGAACTCACAGAAGCGCGACGAACGCTTGAACAAGCGCGCTCAGAGAGCTCGGGTCATGACCCCAGGGCAGAGTCCGATGCTGACTCTTCTGACTCAGACAAGAGTCTTCCAGCGGGTGACAACGGTAAGACAAAGCGAAAATCCCGTGCCATTCGCAGGGGGAGGGGTACTAATCCCTTCCGGGCCTTGCGCCAGGAGTTGGGAGGGGCATTAGAGGCAGAGAAAGATCAAGACCCGCTCGAGGCGGTTCCGCCTCCTACAGCCCCGCCTTGGGAACCGCCCTTAGAGGGAGGAACTCCCAGGCATTGGGGGCCACCCCCTCCTTTTCCTGCGCCTGCAGCGCCACTTGAGCGCCGCGCTTTTCATAAACGGGTTTGGGATCGCATCCATTTAGGAGGGCCGGGGGACGACCCACCATGTTCTCCATGGGGGTTTTATCCGGTTCTTACTGATCATGCCGGTAACCCCTACTATCAGCCCTTAGATATAAAGGTTGTTAAAAATCTTAAGGAAGCGGTCACTGCTTATGCTCCCTTCACTCAGGCATTGTTAGAAAACATTGGTTCTTCAGCTATGACCCCTGCTGACTGGACACAGCCTGCTAGGGCGTGTCTCTCCCCGGGTCAAACAGGCAGCTACTAACCTTCCTGGGCCGATGTCGCAGGGCAACGCTGTTGCAGATGCAGCTACCTGCCCTGTATAGATGTTTGCCTTTTCCACCCCCTATGAGGCTGCCCAAACCTTTCATTCAGTAATATCCCCAAAAGTCAAGCGCGAGACATAGTTCGTCACTGTCCCTCTTGTGCCACTTCCCTGCCTGTAGTCCCCATTGGAGTCAATCCGCGAGACCTACGCCCTAATCATGTTTGGCAAATGGATGTTACACATATTTCTGAGTTTGGCACCCTTAAATATGTACATGTTTCTGTAGACACCTGCTCCCAAATTCTCTTCGCCTCAGCGGAGAGTGGAGAACGGGTGAGTCATGTTATTAATCATTGCCTCGCGGCATGGGCCGCTTGGGGTAAACCAAAGATTATTAAAACG